>PVKV010020686.1:0-39234 GCA_004027835.1 Alouatta palliata
AATTAGTTCAACCATTGTGGAAGACAGTGTGGCAATTCCTCAAGGACCTAGAAATAGAAATTCCATTTGACCCAGCAATCCCATTACTGGGTATATATCCAAAGGATTATAAATCGTTCTACTATAAGGACACATGCACACGAATGTTCATTGCAGCACAGTTTACAATAGCAAAGACCTGGAACCAACCCAAATGCCCTTTGATGATAGACTGGACAGGGAAAATGTGGCACATATACACCATGGAATATTATGCAGCCATCAAAGACGATGAGTTCTTGTCCTTTGTAGGAACATGGATGAATCTGGAAACCATCATTCTCAGCAAACTGACACAAGAACAGAAAATCAAACACCGCATGTTCTCACTCATTGGCAGGTGTTGAACAATGTGAACACACAGACACAGGGTGGGGAGCATCACACACTAGGGTATGTCGGGGGGGAAAAGGGAGGGACAGCAGGGGGTGGGGAGTTGGGGAGAGATAGTACGGGGAGAAATGCGAGATATAGGTGATGGGGAGGAAGGCAGCAAATCACACTGCCATGTGTGTACCTATGCAACAATCTTGCATGTTCTTCACATGTACCCCAAAACCTAAAATGCAATAAAAAATATAAAAAAAAAAAAAAAAGAAAGAAAATGAAGGAGAAGGAGGAGGGAGACGAGGGGGAAAGAAAGAATACCATACCTTGATATGTACCTAGTAGCTAAGAGGTATTGAACAACTAGCTATTGACTGAATGAATAATCTGTCTGATTAAATATTTTCCATTATAAAAAGAAAAAAGAAAACATCATTGATCTCTAAAGTAGGAGAAATCAAGCACAATAAGCAAAGGAATCATATACTGGAATCAGGAGAATGAATTGAAAGTCAGGCTATATAGAGAAGTTGGCAAGACTCCCAGCCCTTTTTCTCCACTCATTTTCAAGAATACTGCCATCCAAGCTTACCCTTTCCAGGCAGGAATTTGCAGATTCTTCTCAAATCTACTAGCCCAAAAAGACTTGGATTTTAACATTAGGGATTCCCCAAGGAAACAGCCTAGTCATGCATGCAAAAAGTCTCACTATTACCAGGCCTATCCATACCTACAAAGAATATAATCACTTTAGTGCGTCTGCTCTTAAATTTGTTAAATAGGAGCACCACACTACATAATCAACAAACATCAAAGGCAAGTTATCTAGAGAAAACAGAGTCCAAACGAAATGAGGTGGCAGGCGGGGCAAAAGGTCACTCAGAGGGAAATGGACTACACAGGAAGATGAAAAACATCTAAAAAGCTATCCTTAAACTCCTCAGAAATCAGAAAAGATATTACAACCACAAAGAACAGAATGCTATTCTTTAAAAGGGGACAAGAGGACACTCAGAACAAGAAAGATGTCTTAGTAATAAAATCATAGCAAATATGAAAAAAGCAATAGAAGATTGAGAGAACTTCCTAGAAAATAGTACAGACAAAAAAAAAAAAAAAAAAAGGAATAAGAAAATAGAAAAGATTTTTAAATTATGGAACCAGTCCACAAAGGGTGGAGTTCCAAACAAAAGAAAACAGAAAATGGAAAAGAAGAAATTATCACTAACATAAATCAAAACTATTTCCCAGAATAAAAAAAAAAAGGATAGGAGTTTCGATATTAAAAGAGCTCATCAAGTACCTAGCACAATGTATTAAAAAAACAAATCCACAGAGGCACATACCCATAACATAACACTAGAAACAAAAAGACAATCATTAAAAGCATCTAAAGAGGTTAAAATGATGATGATAATATTTACAATAATACAGGGGATCAGGAATTAGAATTCATTAGACTTAATGTCAATAAAGGAAACTAGAAAACCTGGGGCAAAACTTTAAAAAAATAAAAAATAAAACCAGGTGCAGTGGCTCACATCTGCAATTCCAGCACTTTGGGAGGTCGAGGTGGGCAGATCACTTGAGGTCAGGGGTTCAAGACCAGCCTGGCCAACGTGGTGAAACTTTGCCTCTACTAAAAATATAAAAATTAGTCAGATGTGGTGGCACACACTTGTAGTACCAGCTACTCAGGAGGCTGAGGCAGTAAAATCTCTTGAATCCAGGAGGCAGAGGTTGCAGTGAGTCGAGATCCCGCCACTGTACTCCAGCCTGGGAGACAGAGAATGACTCCGTCTTAAAAAAACAAAATAAAAAAACTTCAAAAAAAATCCGTGGGAAAATTTACTTTCAAACTGTAACTTTGCCTGCCAGGCTATCAATTCAGAATAAGGCCAAAAAGTCTTAAAAAAAAAAAAAAAAAAAAAAGAAGAAGAAGAAATGTTTTTGTTCCCACGTACTCTCTTTCTCAGGAAGCACTGGAGCTGCAGCAAAACAAGGAAGAAACCAAAATAGAGGTTGGCATGGGATACAGAAAACAGAGGGATTAAAATATGGAAAGACGCAAAAAAGAACCCAGGAAAAATGCTACACAGCAAACCAAGAGAGCAATCAGTCCAGGATAAGCTTGTGAGAAGGCTCTGATAAGACTCTCTATGAAAATGAAATTAGAAGACAATCTATGTATTTAAATATTCTGAGAAGAAATATAGACAACTGAGCAAGTTTCAAGGTGATTCAAAGATAAAACAGAGCTAAATCCCTACCTTCCACAGTGCAGAGTCAACACATAATATGTAAATTAGAAAAAAAATAGTAGTGTTAGAAGAATGTTATTTAGACATAGGGCTGTAACTAATCAAAAAAACACTACAAGGTTTGATTGCGATTGCCATGGGAGACGGAAAATTTGGTGGAAAAGTAAAAGTACCTTTTTTTCCATAATAAACCTTCTAAAACATAAAATTTATATAGGAAAATGTATAACTTAAATTAGAATAAATTTTATAAATAAAATCTTTTGTAAAAAAATTATGAGAAAATATTGATCAGATACATACAAAAAGCACACAAACATAACAGAATTGGAAGTACAACCATTTAATAAAAAAATCTGTTCCCAATATAAAATGGGATTCCTTATCTCACATTATATACAAAAATTAACTCAAAATGAATCATACATGAGAAATTATTTAATGGGTACAATGCACATTACTCAGGTGATGGAGACTTGATGGGGAAGTGAGGGAAAGCGAGGAAGAAAGAAAAAAAACGAATCACCAATCTAAATATAAGAGCTAAAACTATAGAACTCAGAAGAACAGCAATATATCTTCATAACCTTGAGTTAAGCACTGGTTTTCTGGATAAGACACACCAAAAGCACAGACAACAAAAGAAAAAAAATAGACAAACTGAACTTCACGAAAATTAAAACTGTTTGTGCTTCAAAGCATACCAACATGAAAGTGAAAAGACAGTCCACAGTATGGAAAAAAATGTCCACAAAGTACACATCCGATGCAAAATGTATATCCAGAATATATAAAGAATTCTTAGAACTCAACAATAAAAAGACAAGTAACTAGCCTATAATCCTAGCACTTTGGGAGGCCAAGGCAGGCAGATTTCTTGAGCTCAGGAGTTTGAGATTAGCCTGGCCAACATGCTAAAACCCTGTCTCTACAAAAAATACAAAAGTTAGCCGGGCATGGTGGCATGGGAGGCTGAGGTGAGAGGATCACTTGGGACAGGAGGCAGAGGTTGCAATGAGCCAAGATCACAGCACTACACTCCAGCATGGGCAACAGAGCAAGATCCTGTCTCAAAATAAAAAATAAAAAAAAAAAAATAACTAAATGGACAAGGCTGGGCACAGTGGCTCATGCCTGTAATCCCAGCACTTTGGGAGGCTGAGGCAGGTAGATCACCTGACATCAGGAGTTTGAGACCAGCCTGGCCAATATGGTGAAACCCTGTTTCTACTAAAAACACCAAATTAACCAGGCATGGTGGCAGGTACCTGTAATCCCAGTTACTTGGGAGGATGAGGCATGAGAACTGCTTGAATCTGGGAGGTAGAGGTTTCAGTCAGCTGAGATCAGGCCATGCCACTGCACTTCAGCATGGGGGCAGAGCAAGACTCCGTTCTCAATCAGTCAATCAATAAATGGGTAAAAGACTTAGAACAGGCATTTCTCCAAAGAAGATACAGTTGGCCCTCTATATCCCTGGGTTCTATATCTGCAGATTCAACCAACCTGGAATCTAAAATATTCAGGAAAAAAAAATTCCACAAAGTTCCAGAAGGTAAAACTTGAATTTGCTGTGCACAAAGTACTATGCTACATCGAATGGAACCAATACCCCACAGACACCAAAGGACAGCTGTATACATACATGACCAAAAATCCCATTAAAAGATGTTCAACATCATTAGTCATTAAGAAAATATAAATTAAAACCACAATGACATAAACTTCAGTTATGGTTTGAATTGTGCTGCCCCCTCCCAAAAAGATAAAGTTCTAACTCCTATTACCTCAGAATGTGACCTGATTTATTAGGTTGTTGCAAAAGTAACTGCGGTCTTTGCCATAAAAGCAATGTCAAAGACCTCAATTACTTTTGCACCAACCTAACGGAAATAGGGTCTTAATAGAGGTAATCGAGTTAAAATGAGATTATCAGGATGGGCCCTAATCCAATATGACTAGTGCACTTATAAAAAGGGGATTAACAAGATAGACACGAACAGATGGAAGATGATATGAAAACACACAGAGGACACCATCTACAAACCTCAGAAACTAATTTCTGAGGCTATTAGAAATTAGTAGACAGGCAAGAAACAGATTCTCCCTAACAGCCCTGAGAAGAAACCTATCCTGCTAACACCTTGATTGCTGACTTTTAGCCTCCAGAACTGGGAGACAATAAATTAAGATTATTCTAAGCCACCGCCACCCAGTTTGTGGTGATTTGTTTACAGAAGTCCTAGGAAACAAAGAAAACTTCGTATCCACTAGATTTACTAAAATTAAAAAGATAATAACAAGCATTGATGAGGATATGGAGAGATTAGAATCTTCATATATTGCTGGTAGATTAGAAAATGATGTGGCTGCTCTAAAAAAAAGTTTGGCAGTTTCCCCAATGTTAAACACAGAGTTATGGAACCCAGTAATTCTACTCCTAGGCATATACTCAAGAGAAGTAAAAACACATTCACACAAAAACCTGCACATGAATGGTCAGAGCAGCATTATATATATTAGCCCGAAAGTGAAAACAACCCGAAATGTCCATCAATTGATGAATAAAGTTGTGATATATCAATACAGTACTATTCATCAAAAACAAAAGTATCATACATGCTATATAACATGGATGTACCTTGAAAACCTTATGCAAAATGAAAGAAGCCAGTCACAAAAAAACTACACTATTACATGACTCCATTTATAAGAAACGTCTAGAATAGGCAAATCCTTAGAGACAGAAAGTAGATGAGTGATTGCCAGAGACTGAAAGTAGGTGAAATGAGGGTTAACTGCTGATAAGAGTTCTGAAGGGTGATGAAAATGTTCTAAAATTAGATACTGGTGGATGGCTGCACAACTCTGAAAGTATACTAAAAATCACTGAATTGTATGTTTTAAAAGGATGAATTTTATGGTACATGAATTATATATCAATAATACTGTTATTTTTTAAGTGGTATTCCCTTAGTCACACATTTTTTTTCTTAAATACCTTTCTAGCATAGAGAATACTAGAGGAATCTAACGCATCATCCAATGGTCTCCAGTCCACTATTACTTCAGCATCCTAAGGAAAGAAATTATGAACTGTATTTAATAGTCATCAATATGTTACTTTCTTATTTTATTCCCTAAATCCAAAATAAAACTTTAGCCTCTTAAATGTTAACATTTTAAATACGCTAATACCATACGCAAACCAAAAATATTACATAGATTTTTCAAATTCTGCCTACTTTTTATTATGAAAAAAATTATATTACTGCAACTTCTATGTAAATTTTAGAATATTCCATGTCATTTTACCCCCTTATCTAAAGTACAGATGGTCCCTGACTCATGATGGTTACTGAGGATTTTCTGTAATGGGGTGGTGTAAAAGCAATGCACATGCAGTGGAAATCATACTTCAAGTAACCACAGAAACACTGTTTTTTACTTTCAGCACATTATTCAATATATTACGAGATAATTAATACTTGATTATAAAACAGGCTTTATGTCAGATGATTTTGCCCAACTGGAGGCTAACGTAAGTGTTCTGAGTACGTTTAAGGAAATTAAGCTATGATGTCCAGTAAGGTAGTATATTAAAAGCATTTTTGACTTAAACAATATTTTCAATTTATTAATGGGCTTATCAAGACAAAACCCCGTAAGTCAAGAAGCATGTGTTTTACCACTACATTATTTCCATGTTACATTTACAACTACTGTTCAATTACATAATTTTATCTTACATATGAAATTCAACCTTTTTGATAATTCTCCAAAGATGAATCACTACCACAAACTATTATTAAATAAAATCACTTACTAGAAACTTACCTTTTCTAAAATACGCAATATTCCTGAAATCAAGCTGTCTTGGTCATTGGTCTTTCCACAAGATGAGTGAATATATACTCCTTCCTGTTCATATATAATCTAAAACAGCAAAAATAAAGTTAATCACATCATTTCTACTGAGTACTATTTTAACATTTGTTAAAAATATTAAGATACATTTTCTTATCACAATTGGTCAAGTTTCTGATTAGATTATTCCATATATAAATGTGTGTTTTAAAAAAATACCTCTCAGACTTAAAAGTACTTCAAGCAAACATAAACTGGAATGAATTCTGCTTAGTTAATGCATGAAAGTTTATCAGATTTGTGATCATCACGATCTTGATCTCCTACTTAAACAAGTAAGTCAGACTAATTGTAACAAGTCTCAATATATAAATTCCACTTAAAATTTACACTTTTCACTAGATGCAGTGGCACGTGTCAGTAGTCCCGGCTACTTGGGAGGATGGGCTTGAGCCCGAGTTCAAGGTTGTAGTGTGCTACGCCTGCACCTGTGAATAGCCACTGCACTCCAGCCTGGACAATACTGCAAGAACTCATCTCTCTAAAAAAAAAAAAAAAAACAAAAAAATACATATATATTTTTTTTAAGCATTAAGGAAAATACTGAGCTCGAATTCAAAATGCACTTGAAAATATCCAAGAATATGAACAGATGAAACATAATGAGGAAATCCTTTCTAACTATTCTTACAGTAGCACATTTTTAGTGTAAGATCATTTTGGTGTGTTTCTGAAACACCATGGCATGGAAATTCAGGAAATAATACAGGAATATTAAAGGGTAGTGATGAGAACAAAAATAAGTAAGAGTAGTGATAGGGATGCCTAGGAATGACTAAACTAATTCAATTTCACATTAACTGAGTGCTTCTATATGTAAAAAACACAAAAAGGCCAAAAGCACATGAAGATGATAAAGATATAATCCTTGAATAAATTCGTATGGGAACATACGGGAGATTTAAATTAACTCCTAAGTTTAAATATTTAAAATTAAGCCTTATTTTCCACAGTCATAATGTGATAAATTAAGAAGTAGACCTTTTATTAATATTAGTCTTCAGAATATCATGGGCCAGCAATGCAAGATAAGCACATCAGAGTCTATGACTCCTTCACTCATAAATGTAAATGGACATGTATCTTTCTGCTTTTAGCTAACATTTATGGAACACTTATACAATAGAAACTCCGTATGTTGTAACTTAATCCTTACAACCACCCTAAACCATAGATTATACAACCATATTCTACCACTTCATTGGGATGTGAAGCCCATTTATGTGAATAAGAAAACTAAAAAAGGTTAAATAACTGCCCAAGGTAAATGAGACAAATGATAATAGGCGGTGATGAAACTGAAACCCAGTGAGTCTGACAACAGAAAACTGTGCTCTTAGCCACTATAATATAAAGGTTCCACATTACTTTTACTGCCTCTCTCTTGTGTTCGTTATGTTAATCAACTGTGATATGACTTGTCAGGAAAGAGTCTTTTAAGTAATCAAGATCACCAGGGAAGTTCTGATTTGAAAAACTTAAGTAAAGCTTACATGGGGACAGGATGAGCTGAGACAGGGTGGGAGACAATTCTATATTGTTTGTACAGAGATGAAAAATTTCAAAGCCTATAGATATATGCACAAAAATATGCGTAAGAATATTTACAGCAGTATTGTTTATAATATTAGAGGACGGACAAGGAGGAGAAGGAGGAGGGGAGAAGGAAAGGGAGGTTATGCACCTAAACATTCGCAAATAGGAAAATTACCAAATATATCCTGGGATATCCATTCTATGGGGGAGACTATTTAAGAGTTAAAGGATGAGGCATATTAAATGGATGAGCAAACAGACACTGTACACAGAAAAATCATTATGTATATATAGCATGCTGACATTTACACTTTTAAAAAGTTTGAATCTGCATGAAATATAAAGAACAAATTCTGGGAGGATACTTTAAGCTGTTAATAAAGATCACTTTGGGAGAAAAGGATGATGAAAGGCTGAAAGAGAACGGTTAACTTTCTGTGTTAATGTCTCTGACTTATTTGAATATTTCAAAGCGAAAATACAGTCATATATTAAAAATAATTTTAAAACGTAACATGAAAAAAGGAAAGCCTATAAGTATAAACTAAACTTTCTAGACTTCAGTTTATCAATTTATAAAACAGGAGGGTGAACCAGATAATCACACCTAGGAAGACAAAAATATATGAAAAGGTTGTGGAAAAGAAATCCCTTAAAATCTCAACCTTTTTCAATATAATTTTATTAACTTTAGTCTGCATGTTGTATATTAGATCTCTAGACTTGTTCATCATATGTATCTATTTTCTATCCTTTGACCTACAACTCTCCATTTCCTAGCAACCCTGTGGAAACCACTGTTTAATACTCTGTGTATCTGAGTTGCTTTTGTTTTTTGAGACAGAGTTTTGCTCTGTCACCCAGGCTGGAGTGCAGTGGTGCAATCTCAGCTCACTGCAACCTCTGTCTCCCAGGTTCAAGTGATTCTTCTGCCCCAGCCTCCCGAGTAGCTGGGATTACAAGCATGCAAGCCACCATGCCTCACTAATTTTTGTATTTTTAGTAGGCACAGGGCTTCACCATGTTGGCCAGGCTGGTCTTGAACTCCTGACCTCAGGTGATACAACCGCCTTGGCCTCCCAAAGTGCTGGGATTACAGGTGTGAGCCACTGCGCCTAGCCGTGAGTTCGTTTTTTTTTTTTAAATTATACATACTCCACATACAAGTGAAATCACACAATTATTTTTCTTTCTGTATCTGCTTACTTCACTTAACATAACGCCCTCCAGTTAAATAAGCAGATTTTAGCTGCTTTTGTTACAAAAAAGTAACTATGTGAGATGACAAATACGTTAATCTACTTCATTATAGTCATCGTTTTACTATCTATATGTATCCCATAATATGTTGTAAACCTCAAATGTACATAATAAAATTTATTTTAAAAAAGATATTAAGAAAAATATTCTCAAGCTTTTGTGACAAATGGATCAGAGACATATCCAGAAATAACACTACACATTTTCACATAAGACTCAGCTAGTAGAATAGTCGGGAACTTCCTAATTCTCATAGTGGAAAAAGAGACACTAATTTGGCAAGAAAAGCTTGTTATCATTAACGATAGCAATCTAAGGTTCTATGATACCATTAACACTAAAGAGATTCTGGAACCTTAATGAAGTGAACCCCATAGAATCAAATGAAACATTTTACCTTATTTAGGCACATTAAGCAACTCCTCCTCTTACATTTGTTGGCTAAGTGTTGCCTATTTTTTTTCACTTAAGAAAAACTTGAAAGAGTTTCTTAAGTAGTTTAGCTGGGAAAATAGTAAAAATTAAAGTGACAGACACCTTACAAAAAAGTCAAAGCTGCACTCATTCTGTATTGTGTTCCTTAACTCTTCAGCATTTTTTGAGGAACAAATTACACATCCCAAAACTCCTAATTCCAAACCACATTTATACTGTTTTCAGAAAGCAGTAGTGTTTAGGTTTCAAATTTTCAAGGGTGTGACATTAACTGATACAAATTAACAGTTGTGCCATAAATGGCAGATTAATAAAATTAATAAATGTACTAATTTGTGATAGCTACTAAACTTTAAAAAGTCTTATATTTTATAAGACTTAAGGGCACAGGAAAAAAAATAGTTGCATTCGTACATAATTTACTTGAAATATAAAATCACTTAGTGATAACCATTTTAACTTAAATACAGGTTGAGCATCCCTAATCCAAAAATCTTAAATCTGAAATGCTCCAAAATGGGCACACCAATTTCAAGCTCAAAGGAAATGGACCTTGGAACACTTATATTTCATCAGCTGGGTATGGTGGCTCACGTCTATAATCCCAGCACTTCGGAAGGCCAAAATGGGAAGACTGCCTGAGCCCAGGAGTTAAGACCAGCCTGGGCAACAAAGTAAGATCCTGCCTCTAAAAAATAAATAAATAAAATCTTTAAAAAAAAATAAACGCTTTGTGGATTTCAGTTATTTAGACTGGGGATGCTCAACCAGTATACTGCAAATATTCCAAAATCCAAAAAAAAATCCAAAATTCAAAACACTTTTGGGTCCCCAGTATTTCGAATAAGGGATACTCAACCTGTAGCGCTTTGTTTCCAAAGTACTCTGGTCGCATTTAAATCCTCACAGCCACCCTGAATGAGTCAAAACTGATATGTTATCTACATCTCTATTTTATGAAAGAATAAATTGAGGCAAGAGCCATCAGAAAATCTGTAATCCAATCTTTCATTTGATAAATATGTGGTTTTGAGTAAAGTCACCGATTACAGATTTCCTGACACCTTCATCCATTAAATTATAACTGCTATTGCCTAAAGAAACTACCAGAAAATTTCCACATGGCTTCCCTAGAGGAAAACAGTTCCTGAAATGGCTTAAATGCAGAAAACAATGCTGCTTCAGAACCAAACACCAATTTTTAAACGTCTAAATTTATAAACCAATGCAAAACCTTTAAACAAAACCCTTACTCTCATCTGAACCCCTAAGTATTCTATACAAGCAGCTTAGCCCTTTTCACATTATCTTGGTTTAAATCATTCATTGAATATTACAGTTCTTCAATCTATTTTTAAGGGTGTGATCTTATTTTTTATTTATACGGCATATCTGTTCATCACCCCAATCTCTAAACACATGTGATTAGTAAAATACAAAAATCACAACTCTCAAATACCAACTATTTAAAATAGCCCAAAATACAAAAACAGAAGTCTGGAGACTGATGTCAGCAAGATGGTCGTCTAGAAGGCCTTAGTGTTCATTTCTCCCCACCCACGAATAAGCAGCCACAACAATGAACAACTACATTTTAACAAAAATAACTGAGGGGACAGGCCAGGCACAGTGGCTCATGCCTATAATCCCAGCACTCTCAGAGGTGGAGGCAGGAGGAGTGGTTGAGCCCAGGAGTTCAAAACTAGCCTGGGCAACATAGCTAGACTCTGTTGCTAAAAACAAAAATAAATTATAACTGAGGAAGAACACTAGAGTGCATCGGAGGAATAAGAGAAACCCCTGTGAGCACAAAGAAATGCAGGATAGCCACACAGAGAAAGAAGGAAATATTTTCCCATCACTCCATCCCAGAGCTGAGATCGTCTGGGAACCGGGAGGAACTTCTCTCTAAAGCAAGGACATAAACAAGAGAATACCAGCAGCCTCCACCAACATCTGGGACACCTACAAACCCCACCAGTTGGGTCCCTGCAGTCCTCACAGGCACTAAGCCCAGCTGAGAGAGCTGCCTGGAGTCCAAATAACTGTGCTCCCTCAAGAGAGGAGAAGACACTGTGTCCTGCTCTTGTGGCCCAAAAGACTACTGCACTATGCCATCTTGGAACTGGAACTGTGGCAGAATGTGTTGTGCTCTAGGGGCAAGTAGCCACAGATTCCGTTCATCACTGAAACTGAGCCACCACTGAACCACCCCAGCCCACTGGCCCATCCCCGAGGTAGCTGTGAACAGCTGTTATACTCTTCCCTGTGGGGCCAAGTGGAAACAGAGTTAGTCCACCTATCCTTGCCCTCACCCCCTCAGGCCAGAGCTAAAAGTAGCATCTTGCCTCCTGGGAAAAAAGGACCTTGGCCACCCACAGCAGTCATATACCCCAGTACCCAAGCTGAAGTGGCACCCTTCATCCCAGGGAAATGTGCCTGAGCTGAGCAGGACAGTCACACCCCACCAGACCAAAGCTGAACGGGCACATCGCTAACTGGAAAATTGGTGCCTGCCTGAACTGAGCAGCTACACATCCCCAGACTGAGGTGACACAGTACCCCACATCTAAGAAACACAGTTATGGCTGAGCTAGATAGCTCACCCTATAGGCCAAACAACTCTAGTATCTTGCTTCCCTGGAGCTGGATTAGCTCTCCAGAGTCTAAGCTGCTGGGATATTCCTCACCCTGGGGAATAAAGTCATCACTGTGCTATTCCCTACTGGCTCTCCTGGGGCCCAAACCACAGCAGTGTTCTGCCGTTCTGAGGTACTTGGCTGCTACTGCATCTGGCCTCACAGAGTCTGGGATAATGACAAGTCCCACCATCCCATAGTCTAGAGTCACTACTACCCAGTACCTCATCCTCCGAGATCCAAGTTACCACTGAACCCTACTGGCTCCGATTCCTGAATTATGACCACACCCTGCTCCCCAGGCCCAAACCTTCAAAGTACCTCTTCTTTTCAGGAAAAGAATCATAGCTACAACCCAGCCCCCTGGGCCCAAGCTGCTAGAAGATGCCTCAGTGTCATAGATCCTGACTCTGTGAGCAACCTATATCCAACACAGCCAGAGCAAGCAAACCTCCACCCCAAGACCCAGATGACAAAATTATGAGACGCTGAGCCTAGAACCTGAAACCCATAGCTGCTCCAAGCACCTACACATAGAATACAGTGCCACGGCAGCTGCTTATGAGCCATGACAAATCTGACACCAAAAAGGATTTAGACACCCTCAGCTAAGTCTCCTATTGTAAGGAAAATGAGACGAGGAGGACCTCAAAAGCCCTTGACAGCAAAGACATTACCACTGCTAGCACAAACTTCTACAACCTAGGCCACTGATGTGCCCACAATTATTGCTGATATTGAAAGCAGGTTTAAAGAAGCTACATGGAAACACGGAAACTATACCACTGCACCAATTCAGAAACAATCACTACACACTTCTAACCAACACATTAAAACCCAACTGCCAGTGAAAGTCATTTTCTACAAAAGCCACTCTACAGGGTTTGGAAAAGAGAAGTGTTTCACTAGATGCAAAGCCATCAATGGAGGCACACATGAAACAAAAAAAAAGGCAAGGAAATAGGACACCACCAAGGGAACATAACAATTCTCTAGTAGCAGACTCCAGTGAAAAAGAAATCAACAAAAAGAATTCAAAATAACAACCTTAAGGAAACCCAATAAAATAAAATTTAAAAATACAGATAATGCAATAAAATAAGGAAAATAATTCACGATATGAATGAGAAATTCCAGAAAGAAATAGAAATCATGAAAAAGAGTCTAACAGAAAATCATGCAGCTGAGGAATTCAATGATAAAATTTTAAAAAACACAATGGAGAGCTTCAACAGCAGAGCTATCAAGCAAAAGAATCTCTGAATTTAAAAATAAGTAGTCTAACATTAACCAATCAGTGGGAAAACAAACAACAAAAGAGTGATGAAAGCCTTATGGGACATCATTAAGCAAGCAAATATTTATATTACAGTACTTCCAAAGGGAGAAGAGATAAGAAAAGGTGTAGAAAATCTATTTAATAAAATAACTGAAAACTTCCCAAGTCTGGAGAGAGATACAAGCCTCCAGATCCATGAAGTTCAAAAGTTCCCAAATACATTCAATCTAAAAAGGTCTATAGTCAAACTATCAAAAGAAAACAGCAGGAAAAAAGCATCAAGTCACATATAAGGAAGTCCTTGTTAGATTAAAAGCAGATTTCTCCATAGAAACCTTACCAGCCAGGACAGTATGAGATAATATATTCAATGTCATGAAAGAAAAATACTTCCAGCCAAGAATACTATATCCAGCAAAGTTATCTTTTAGGAATCAAGGAGAAATAAAAGTCTTTTCCAGACAAGTGAAAACTGAGAGAATTTATCACTACTAGACTGGCCTTAAAAGAACTGCTCAAAGGAGCCTATATCAGGAAGGAAAAAGGCAAAAATTACTATCATGAAAACAAACAAAAGTATAAAACTCATTGCTAGAGCAGATACACAAAGGATAAAGCAAACAGAATCAAGCCTTAGCATTACAGAGAACCACCAAACTTCAATGATAAACTACAGGAGCAAAAAAAGAACAAAGGATATACAAAACAACCAGAAAACAACAGAACGAGAGGAATAAATCCTCACCTATCAGTAACAACCTTGAATGTAAACAAATTAAATTACCCACGTAAAAGATATAGACTGGATAAATGGAATTTTTAAAATAACCCAACTATATGCTGCCAAGAAGAAACTCACTTCATCTGTAAAGACACATATAGACTGAAACCAAAAGAGAGCAGGAGTAGTTTTACATGTATCAGATATAACAGACTTAAAAGTCAAAAACTGTAAAAAGAGACAAAGAAGGTTATTATATAATGAAAAAGGGATCAATTCAGCAAGAGAGTATAGAAACTGTAAATACATTTGCACCCAACACCAAAGCACCCAGATCCATATAGCAAAATACTAGCTCTAAAGGGACAGCTATACTCCAATATAGTAACAGTTGGGGACTTCAACACCCCATTCTCAGTAGACAGATCATCTAGATGGAAGATCAACAAGAAAAAAAAATGGATTTAAGCTGCACTTTAGACCAAATGGACCCAAAAGAGCAAGGGAACATAACAATTCTCTAGTAGCAGACTCCAGTGAAAAAGAAATCAACAAAAAGAATTCAAAATAACAAACTTAAGGATAACACAATAAAATACAAAACAATGCAGATCATTCAATAAAATCAGGAAAATAATTCACAATAAGAATGAGAAATTCCAGAAAGAAACAGAAATCATTTACAAAACATTTTATACAACAGCTGCATAATAAACTTTCTTTTCATCAAGACATGGCCAATACCCCAGGACAGAACATTTTAGGCCACTAAACAAACAAGTCTCAACAAGTTTAAAAGAACTGAAATCATATAAAGCACCTTTTCTGAACCTAATCAAATAAAACTAGAAATCAGTAATAAGAACTTAAAAATTTGTACACATACATGAAAATTAAACATGTTTCTGAATGACCAATGGGCCAAAGAAGAAACTAAGAAGTAAATTTTTTTAAATTTCTTGAAACAAGAACAGAAACACAACATAAAAAAACCCATAGGATACAGCAAAAGTAGTATTAAGAGGGAAGTTTACAGCAATAAACACCTACATTAAAAAACAGGAAGAGTTCAAATAAACAATCTAATAATGCACATCAAGGAACTAGAAAAACAAGAACAAACCAAATACAAATGAATAGAAGAAAAGTAACAATAAAGATCAGGACAGAAATAAACAATATTGAAACCAAAAAAAATTAATAGAACAAAGTTAATTTATTTATAAAGGTAGACAAAATTGACAAACCATTAGACAAACCAAGAAAAAAAGTGAAAAGATCAAAATAAAATCAGAAATTAAAAAAGGATACATTAAAATATACCACAGAAATACAAAGGATCATTAGATACTCCAATGAACTGGAGTATGGATAAAGTCCTGGACACATACGACTTCCCAAGACTGAATCAAGAAGAAACCAAACCTGAACAAAACAATTACAATTAAGTTTGAATCAGTAATGAAAAGTCTCCCATTAAAGAAAAGCCCACAACCCAATGGGTTTACTGTGGAATTCTACCAAACATTTAGAGAAAAACAAACGTCAATTCTTTCAAACTCTTCCAGAAAACTGAAGAGGAAAGAATTTTTCCAAACTCATTCTATAAGGCCAGCATTACCCTGATGCCAAAACTAGACAAAGACACAACACAAAAAGACCACCACAGAACAATATCCCTGATGAACGTAGGGATATTCTCAACAAAATACTAGTAAGCAGAATCCAGCAGCACATTAAAAGATCACTGACCATAATCAAACACAATTTATCCCGATGCATGGATGGTTCAACATATGCAAATCAATAAATGTGATCTATAACATCATTAGAATGAAGGATAAAAATCATATGATCATCTCAATAGACAAGGAAAAAAAGTATTTTATAATATTAAACATTCCTCATGATAAAAACTCTAAGCAAGTCAGTAGAAGAAACATACCCGAAAGCAATGAACTCTACAGCCAACAGGCAAGAGAAAGAAAGGACATCCAAATTGTAAAGAATTCTTGTTTGCAGATATAATCTTACATATAGAAAACCCTAAAAGCTCTACTAAGAAAACTCCTCAAGTTGATAAATTACATAAAGTTGCAGGACACAAAATCAATGTACAAAAATTTGTAGCATTTCTATACACCAATAACGAACTAGCAGAAAAAGAAATCAAGAAACCATTTACAATAGCTATAAACAAAAAGGAAATAATGTAGGAATAAATTTAACCAAGGTGAAAGATCTCTACAAAAATAACTATAGGCCAGGTGCAGTGGCTCACGCCTGTAATACCAGCATTTTGGGAGGCCGAGGCAGGTGGATCCTGAGGTCAGGAGTTCGAGACCAACCTGGCCGATATGGTGAAACTCCATCTCTACTAATACAAAAAAATTAACCAGGCACAGTGGCATACACCTGTAGTCCCAGTTACTGGGGAGGCTGAGGCAGAAGAATCGCTTGAACCCAGGAGATGGAGATTTCAGTGAGCTGAGATTGTGCCACTGCACTCCAGCCTGACCGACAGAGAGAGACTCCATCACACACACATACAGAAAAAGAATAACTACAAACACTGATGAAAACTTAAAGAGGACCTAAAATAATGGAAAGGCATCCATGTTCATAGATTGGAAGAATTAATATTGTGAAAATGACCACACTACCAAAAGTAATCTACACATTCAATGCGATCCCTATCGAAATACCAATGACAATGTTCCCAGAAATTGAAAAACAATCCTAAAATTCATATGGAAACCCAAAGACCCCAAATAGCCAAAGCAATCCTGAGCAAAAAGAACAAAGCTAGAGGCATCACACTACCAGACTTCAAGGCATACTACAAAACTACAGTAACGAAAACAGCATGGTACTGACATAAAAACATACACAGATCAATTAAATAGAATAAGGAAGCCAGAAATAAATTTAGAGCCAACTAATTTTTGACAAAGTCACCAAGAACATTCTTTGAGGAAGAAACAGTCTCTTCCATGAATGGTGCTGGGAAAACTAAATATGTGTATGCAGAGAAAAGAAAGTAGAACCCTATCTCTCACCATATACAAAAATCAACGCAAAATGGATTGAAGGACTGGGCGTGGTGGCTCATGCTTGTAATCTCAGCACTTTGGGAGGCTGAGTTGGGCAGATCACCTGAGGTTGGGAGTTCAAGACCAGCCTGGCCAACATGGTGAAACCCCATTTCTACTAAAAATGCCAAAAAAATTAGCTGGGCCTGGTGGTGGGTGCCTGTGATCCCAGCTACTCAGGAGGCTGAGGCAGATGAATTGCTTGAACCGAGGAGATGAAGGGTGCAGTGAGCTAACATTATTCCACTGCACTCCAGCCTGGGCAACACAGCGATCTCAAAAAAAAAAAAGGATTGAAGGCTTAAATGTCAGATCCAAAAATACGAAACTATTATAAGAAAATGCCTCAAAAACTACTGGAGGAAATTCTTCAGGACACTGGTCAGGAAGAAGATTTTACAGAGAAGACTGCAAAAGCACTGGCAACAAGAGAAAAAACAAACAGGATTACCTCAAACTAACAGCTTCTGACAGCTTCTGCACAGCACAGCAAACAATCAACAAAATAAAGATATAAACTGTACAATGGGAGAAAATACCTGCAAACTATATGTCCAACAAGGGTTTAATAACCAGAACATAAAAGAAAGTCAAAAAACTCAACAACAACAACAAAATATTCCAATTTAAAAATGGGCAAATGAGCTAATATCTCTCAAAAGAAGACTTACAGGGAGTTTATATTCAAGGCAACTTGAATCTATGCTCCTGGAATGCAATCCTCAATCTTGGCCCAAATAAACTCTATACCCACATTAAAAAATACCAATGACAAAAAACTACACACACACACACAAATGGCTAACAGGTATACGAAAGAAATGTTCAACATCACTGATCAGTAGAATACAAATCAAAACTTCAATGAATACCATCTCATCCCAGAAAGGCTAATTAACTGATAACTAACTTTCTGTCATCCAAAAAAAAAAAAAAAAAATGCTGGTGAGGATATGGAGAAAAGATAATTTTTATACACTGCTGGTGGGAATGTAAATTGGTACAACCACTGAAGAAAACAGTATGAAGGTTCCTCAAAGAACTAAAAACAGTGGCCAGGCGTGATGGCTGACACCTGTACTCCCAACACGTTGGGAGGCCAAGACAGGCAGATGGCTTGAGATCAGCAGGTCAAGACCAGCTTGGGCAACATGGAAAACCCCATCTCTACAAAAATTTTAAAAAATCATTAGCCAGGCCTGGTGGCACAAGCTTGTAGTCCCAACTATTCAGGAGGCTGAGGTGGGGAGATTGCCTGAACCCAGAAATTGGAGGTGGCAGTAAGCCAAGACTGCACCACTGCACACCAGCCTGAGCAACAAAGCAAGACTCCATCTCAAAAAAAAAAAAAAAAAAAAGAATTACCATATGATTCAGTAATCTCACTTTTGAGTATATATCAAAAGAAAATCAGCATGTCAAAGAAGCACTCCCAGGTTTAATGCAGCACTATTCACAAAAGCCAAATACGGAGTCAATATAAGAGTCTATCAACAGACGAATGGATAAAGAAAATGTGGTGGCCGGGCACAGTGGCTCACACCTATAATCTCAGCATTTTGGAAGGTTGAGACGGGTGAATCACCTGAAGTCGGGTGTTCAAGACCAGTCTGACCAACATGGAGAAAACCTGTCTCTACTGAAAATACAAAATTAGCCAGGTGTGGTGGTGCATGCCTGTAATTTCAGCTACTCGGGAGGCTGAGGCAGAAGAATCACTTACACCCGGGAGGTGGAGGTTGCAGTGAGCCGAGATTGCACAATTGCACTCCAGCCTGGGCAACAAGAGAGAAACTCTGTCTCAAACAAGAAAAAAAAAGAAAAGAAAGGAATAAAATGTGGCATATATGCACAATGGTATCTATTAAGCCATAAAAATGAAAAAAATTCTGTCATTTGCAGCAACATGGATGCGCATAAAGGACACATGTTAAGTAAAATAAGTCAGGCACAGAAAGATAAATACCACATGTTCTAACTCGTATGTGGAAACTAAAAAGTTGACTTCATAGAAGTAGAAAGTAGAACAACAGTTACTACAGGCAGGGAAGGGTTGGGGGAAGGGGAATAGACAAAGGTTGGTTAATGAATACAAAAGTACAGCTAAATAGGAAGAATAAATTCTAGTGTTCTATAGCCCTATCGCATGATATAATAAACAATTCACTGTATATTTTCAAATAGTTAGACAAGCAGATCTTGAATGGTTCCAACACAAAGAAATAATAAATGTTCAAAGTGACAGATATACTAAGATTTGCTTATTATACAATATATTCATATATCAAATTATCGCACTGTACCCCATAAATATGTACAATTATGTGCCAATTAAAAATAATAAAAGCAAAATCTACTTTTTAAGTCCAATTAAAACTTTAATAATATGTAACAATGAAGATGATATTTCTTAATTAGACTCTATCATGAATTGATTCCTGAGGAGTATCATTCTGCCACAGAACATTCTGCTTCTATGTTTATCAATTGTAATAACTGACATTTGAAAAGATATCTCCAGGCATATTTGTTACAAAAAATTATTTTGCTATGGGAAACAATTATGATATGAAGAACTTCATCTCAGATAACATTTGTTAGTAGAATAAGCTTTCAGTTTCTTTACTCTGATTTTATTCATTATCTCTAATGCAAAATAAAAAGAAAGGTTCTGCCCAGACACAGTGTATCACACCTGTAATCCCAGGATACCGGAAAACCAAAGCAGGAGGATTGCTTAAGACCAGAAGTTCAAGATCATCCTGGGCAGTAAAGTAAGATGCCCACTTCTCTTAAGAAAAAAAAATTAAATGAAAAACTTTTAAAAAGAAAGCTTCACATGCTTTTATCTGCTATGTAATATTTTTATTATGCATTACTTTACAAAAATATTTCTACATTATCACATCTGACTCTCAAAATTCAGTTGGACAGATATTTTCATTCCCATCTTGTAACTGAAAAAACTGCAAGGAAATTAAGTGATTCGCTCAAGGTTCTTCCATTACTTTGGAGGTGAGACTCAAAGGTCTACTCTATAAGTTTTATTTGTCCAAAGAGTACATAATGAAAAAAGCTATCAACTTAAGACTCAGCACATATGGACACTGACAAAACTAATCCAATATCCTACGTGCTGTTTGCATCCAAATCTGGAGTATTCACCAACTACCATTGCTGTGAATATGAGCAGGTCCTCTGTACTATAGAAAACAAAGAAAGAGCATCAGCAGTCACTTTCTTCCTTTCTGCTACTTAAGATTTGAGAGAAAATGAAGAGCTCACAGTAACAGTCAAAAAAAAAAAAAAATAAGTCAGGAAAAAAAAGAAAAAAATATATATCCCAAGAAGGTAACCATCTATGGAAATTACAATCAAGAATCTGGCAAACGGAAGACTAAAAGAAGAAAAAGACTGAAACAAAAGCCTACACTACCAGAGATGTGCAATGTTTTTGAGACTCCTTACATAAAAGCCAAATTCTACAAAGAATCAGCACCATGCACCCCAAATAACAAAAGAAGCAATAAAGACTTCCCATGACTGTTAACTTAGGGATACAGAGGTATCAATATGTAAAAACAGAATAGCCTAATCAGTTTCCCAGACCATACCTGAGATATTACTAAAAGTCTATATAAGATGCCCAAGCCTAACAACTTACTAATTTGTGATATTTTATAAGGGAACAAATTATATGCCAAAAACTTACCTGGAATACAAACCTAATGGGGATATAAATGATGTTTTCATCTTCCAGTTCATCTGGCAGAGAACACTAAATACGAAAATTGCACGAAGGACATATGGCATCGAAATCAAGATTTGGGAGGTTTGGCAGTATAGGGGTGGGTGAACCATAATTTTTGTATGGTCCAATCTTTCAAAATCAAGAAATAATGTATCTGATTAATTGATTAAAGTTGAAATTGGAAGAGAATAACAACATACCCCCCAAAAAATAAGATATCACATACAACAAAAAGACAAAAGGTGCAACTGATTGAGAAAAACTTAATGTCACCCAGTAATATTAAGTAGAAGATATGGAAGAACTTTTTTTAAAAAAATGACACAATAGCTATGTTTTAATACTACGACTAATAAATGCAAAAAAGTGATTATGATAAAAGTTAGGATAATGGTTACTTAGGAGACAAGGGGTGGTACATGGAAGGTCATCTGGAGTTATCCACAAAGGTCTATTTCTTAACCCGAGTGGTGATTACAAGAAAGTCTGCCCATGACTCGTTCAGATACATAAAAAGTGTGATTTTCAGTATCTGAATTTTGTTTTACAACAAAAATGCTAAAAATTACTGGTAATAAACACAAAATGATATGGTTTGACTGTGTCCCCACTCAAATCTCATCTCAAATTGTAATCTCCACATGTGAAGGGAGGGAGCCAGTGGGGTGTGACTGGAACATAAGGACAGTTTCCCCCATGCTGTTCTCATGAAAGTAAGAAAGTTCTCACAAGATCTGACGGTTTAAAAGTGGCAGTTGCCCCTGAGCACTCTCTCCTGCAGCCAGGGAAGACATGCCTTGCTTCTCCTTCACCTTCCTCCATGAAGTTTCCTGAGGCCTCCCCAGCCATGCAAAATTCTAAATCAATTAAACCTCCTTCCTTTATAAATTACCTAGTTTCAGGCATTTTTTTATAGCAGTGTGAAAATGAAGTAACACACAAAATGTAAAGTCTTAAATAGGATCTCAATCAAATTTCAAGGGTACAGAAGGAATATTTATCTGACAGAAAACATGACACAGATTCAACAATGGAAAAATATACCTTCAGAAAAAGAAAGGGAAGGACAGATCAAGCAGGTATGTGAGGAAGTAGTACTACCTATCATCAAATGAACCTGCAAAAGAAAAGGTGGTGGGGTGAGGTGGGTAAGGAATGTTATTGTTTTGGAAGATTATACAGACTATCAATGAGATGGAAGAAAAAATATTTTTTTACTTTCCTTTTTTTTTATGAGATGGAGTCCCACTCTGTCTCCCAGGCCGGAGAGCAGTGGCTCGGCTCACTGCAACCTGTGCCTCCTGGGTTCGAGCAATTCTCCTGCCTCAGCCTCCCAAGTAAGCTGGGATTCGAGGCATATACCACCACGCCTGGCTAATTTTTGTATTTTTTAGTAAAGACAGGGTTACACCATGTTGGTCAGGCTGGTCTTAAACTCCTGACCTCGTGATCTACCTGCCTCGGCCTCCTAAAGTGCTGGGATTACAGGTGTGAGCTTACTGTCTTGAGTTCCCAGTTATGTGAAAAGGAGAGAAAACTTAGAAGGTGTCCAGTGAGGAGAGAGATGTGGGAAATGGGGGATGCCAACACAGCTAGAATTCCTGGGAGAAATTACCAGAAAAAAGAGAAGTACACACAGGAAACTCAAGAAATCTGAAGTCTTCTTTGAGTATTCAGCAGAATACGAAACAGTGCATGTCTGTCAGTAAACTCTTCAAAGCAAGAGGGAAACTATTAGAAGAAACTATCTGCAGGCTCACATAGCTGTCTGCACCAGTCAGGGTGGGAAACCTCATCATTCACAAAGCACTGGGAAGAATAGTCTTGCCTCATCAGTGAGGCAAAATTAGCTCTACACTAAATGCTGTGCTGATCCCACTTAGCAAGGTTTAAAAGTGAGACCCAAAAGTACCAAACTGTCTCCAAGCAACTTAAGTGCCTTCTAACATAAAGCTCAGTAATATTTTACAAAACACAAAAATATCTAGCATCCAAAAAGAGAATTCAACATATCTGACGCCCAGTAAAAAATTTACCACTTAAGCCATGCTAAGTGCCAGGAAAATATAACCTATAACAAGAAGAAAAAGCAATCAACTACAAATGGCCACAAAATGACACAAAAAATCAGTAGTGAAGGATATTAAAGTATTATTTTAAGTCTATTTCACGTGTTCAAGACACTAAAGTCACAACTTGGCCGGGTGCAGTGGCCTGTAATCCCAGCACTTCGGGAGGGTGGTATGGTTTGGATCTGTGTCCCTGTCCTAATTTCATGTTAAATTCTAATCCCCAATGTTAGAGGTGGGGCCCGGTGGCAGGTAATGGGATTATGGGGGCAGTTTCTCATGGTTTAACACTATTCCACTTGATGCTATCATGGCAATACTGAGTTCTCGTGAGATCTGATTGTTTAAAAATATGTGGCATCTCCCCTCTCTCTCTTCCTTCTGCTCTGGCCATGTGAAGTGCTGGCTCCCCCTTTGCCTTCCACTATCATTGTAAGTTTCCTGAGGCCTCCCTAGAAGCGGAGCAGATGCCAGCATTACACTTCCCATACAGCATGAACTGTAAAGCAATTAAACCTCTTTTCTCTATAAATTGCCCAGTCTCAGATATTTCTTTACAGCAGTGAGTAAGAATTGACTAATACAGAAAAGTGGTACCAGGAATGGGGTTGCTATAAAGACAGCTGAAAATGTGGGGGCAGCTTTGAAACTAGGTAACAGACAGAGGTTAGAAGAGTGTGGAGGGCTCAGAAGAAGACAGGAAGATGGGGGAAAGTTTGAAACTTCCTAAAGACTAGTTGAACGGTTGTTACCAAAATGCTGGTAGTGATATGGAGAAAAGGCTAGGTTGAGGAGGTCTCAGATGGAAATGAGAAACTACTGGGATCTGGAGTACCAGTCACTTTTGCTATGTCTTAGCAAACAGCCTGGTTGCACTGTGACCCTGCTCTTGGGATCTGTGGAACTCTGAACTTGAGAGAGATGATTTAGGGTATCGAGTGGAAGAAATTTCGAAGCAGCAAAGTGTTCATGATGTGACCTGGCCGCTTCTAACAACCTATGCTCATATGTGTAAGCAAAGAAATGACACAAAACTGGAACTTATATTTAAAAGGTAAGCGGAATATAAAACTTCAGAAAATTTGCAGCCTGGTCATGTGGCAATAAAGAAAAGCCCATTTTCAGGAGAGGAACTGAAGCCCATGGCAGAAATTTAAATAACTAACAGAAAGGCAAGTGCTGATAGCCAAGACAAAGGACTTAAAGGCATTTCAGAATCCTTTGCAGCAGCCATTCCCATTACAGGACCAAGGCCTAGGAGGGAAAAATGGTTTCCTTGGCTAGGCCCAGGGCCCTGCTGCCCTGCACAACCTCAGGACACTGCTCCCTGCATCCCAGCTACTCCAGCTTCAGCTGTGGCTCAAAAGGGCCCAGGTAAAGCTCAGGCCGCTGCTTCAGAAGGTGCAAGCTATAAGCCCTAGCAGTTTCCACATGACGTTAAGCCTGCAGGTACACAGAATACAACAGTTGAAGCTTGAGAGTCTGTCTAGAATTCAGAGGATGTATGGAAAAGCCTGGTAGTCCAAGCAGAACCCTGCCACAGGGGCAGAACCTTCATGGAGAACCTCTACTAGGGCAGTGAGGGGGAGAAATGTGGGACTGGAACCCCACACAGAGTCCCCACAAGGGCACTGCCTCGTGGAGCTGTGAGAAGAGGGCCACTGTCCTTCAAACCCCAGAATGATAAATCCACCAACAGCCTGCACTCTCAGCATGGAAGAGACACAGGCACACAATGCCAGCCCTTGAGAGCAGCCACAGGGGCTAAGCCCTGCAACACCACAGGGCAGAGCTGTTCAAGACCTTGGGTGCCCATTCCTTGCATCAGTGTGCCCGGGCGTGGGACATGAAGTCAAAAGAGATTATTTTGGAGCTTTAAAATTTAATGACTGCCCTATTGTGTTTCAGACTTGCATGGGCCTGTAGCCCCTTTCTTTTGACTGATTTTTCCCTTTTGGAATGGGAATATTTACCCAATGCCTATAACCCCACTGAATCTTGGGAATAACTAACTTGTTTTTGATTTTACAGCCTCATAGGTGGAAAGGAATAGCTTTGTCTGAGATGAAACTCTGGACTTTGGACTTCTGAGTTAATGCTGGAAATGAGTTAAGACTTTGAGGGACTACTGGGAAAGTATGATTCTATTTTGAAACGTGATAGGGACATGAGGTTTGGGAGGGATCAAAAGTGGAATAACACAGTTTGGATCTGTGTCCCCGCCCAAATCTCATGTTGAATTGCAATCCTCAATGTTGGAGGTGGGACCTGGTGGGAGTTAAGGGATAAGGAGGTGGTTTCTCATGGTTTAACACCATGCACTCTTGATGCTGTCATCACAATAGTGAATTCTCATGAGATCTGGTTGTTTAAAAGTGTGTGGCACCTCCCCGACTTCCTCCTGCTCTATGTGAAATGTTGGCTCGCTCTTTGCCTTCCACCATGACTAAGTTTCCTGAGGCCTCCCTAGAAGCTGAGCAGATGCCAGCATCATGCTTCCTGTACAGCCTGTAGAACCATGAGCCAATTAAACCTCTTTTCTCTATAAATTACCAAGTCTCAGGTATTTCTTTATAGCAGTGTGAGAACTGACTAATACAGAGGCCAAGGCAGGAGGATTGCCTGAGGGCAGGAGTTCAAAACCAGCCTGGGCAACACAGCTAGACCCCATGTCTACAAAACTCGGTGCCTTGTCCCGTTGCTGCCTGTGACCGCACAGTCAACGTGCTCAAAAGGAGCTGGGTCGCGCCACTGTGCAGACCCCACTGGCTCTGCATGGCAGGTGAAATGCACTGTTTTAGAACTTCCGATGTCTCTCAAACCACTCTAGCCAGTGTAGCCCCAGTATTTACTGTGATAATATTTGACAAACAGAGAAATTTTACTTCTTTTGTAAGGAAGAAAACTGGGTTATACCAAGAGCTAGGTCTTCAGGCCAGAGATTTGAGATTTCAGCATATAATGAGTATGACAATCAGAAACAATAAGATCATCATGAGAATGGAGTATGTGAAAGCTGAGATAACTCCAGAGTGTCTTCTGACATTAGATTATCGTAATTTAAACTCAGAGCAAAAACAAAAAAGTAAAAACCAAAAAAAAAATAAAATAAAAAAAATAAATAAATAAACTCAGAGCAATGGGTGTTCTGGGAACTCCCTTTACAGTTGTCTGGAGGGGGTCACCTTGTCATAAACCCTTTAACCTTTTGAGTTTAGAGCTATAGAAGCACTCCTGCAATGTTGGATCAATACCTTTCCAGGGAAACTTAGCATTTTGCAGCCAATGATCCTTGAGATGTCGTCTCCAATGCAGCTCAGGAGCTTAGGGTAGTAGTGATTGATGATTCACAAAGTATTATTTTCATCAATCTGGACCACCACTGTAACATAATAATGATGCTGCATCTACAGCTGACCATAAGAACCTTCTCTCTTTCACTCTTTGAAGAAATAGAAGTTGCTTTTGGAATGAATCTGGAATCTTACAGGCATGAACCACTGTGCCCGGCCCAATAGATATTATTTGGAAATAAAAAAACATAATGATACATACAACATGAATGAATCTCAAAATAATTAACCTGAATAAAGAAAGCCACACAAAAACAGAGTATATACTGTATAATTTCATTTATATAAAGTTCTAGAAAATTAAAACTAATTTATAGTGACAAAAAAAAATGCTCAGCGGTTGCCTAAGGACAGATGGAATGATGAGAGTACAGTGAGTCAAGAGAAAACTTACAGAGGTGGTGGAAATGTCATTATCTTAATTGTGTTCATGGGTTCATGTTGTACACAAATGTCAAAAGTTGTGTACCCTAAATATATGTGGCCTATTATGTCAATTGTATCTCAAAAACAGCTGTATAGGCCAGGTACGGTGGCTCACACCTTTAATCCCAGCACTTTGGGAGGCTGAGGTGAGCAGATCACTTGAGGCCAACAGACCAGAGTGAGCAACATGGCAACACCCCATCACTACAAAAAATACAAAAATTAGCTGGGTGTGATAGTACATGCCTGCAGTCCCAGCTACTCAGAGGCTGAAGTAGGAGGATTACTTGAGCCCGGGAGGTGGAGGCTGCAGTGAGCCAAGAGCACACCACTGCACTTCAACCTGGGCCACGAAGCAAGATCATGTCTCAGGGAAAAAAAAAAAAAAAAAAAAAAAAGTTGTATAAAAACTAATTTACATGAAAAGTCTCTTGTTGTAAACTGTAAAAACCTAACTAAAATACACAAATATATGAGGATATTCTCACTAAAAAGAAAAAAATAACAACAACAAAAAGAAATTAGTCTTGCCTCAAAAAAAAAAAAAAAAAAATTAACAATCACACCCGCACTTAATTTGGAATCAGGTATCCACAGGAAGCAAAATGTATCAAGAGCATTCAAAGACTTGCCACTTGGTGGTGCTAAACTGATTGTAAAAAACAAATTTTTATTAAACAATTATGTGCCAGACACCATGAAGAACAGAAAGATTGAAAGGTATTAGAGTTCCTTGCCTGTATGTAGCTAGTAGTATTATTATAAAGGTAAAATATTTACATAAGGTAAAATATTACATAAGAAGAAATATTCTAAGTAAAAGTACCAAAAAAAAGATGAACGTTTTCCTTTTAGGATAAAAATGTCTCATGTCCTCCAGGCTCTTGTTTATTCTTAAATATTTGCTAAGATGCCCAAGCAGATAAGTACACGTATAAAACTTCTAATGATAGCCTGCTAACCGCAAAAGAAACTGCATTTTGTTTTTCTCCTTTAGCAAAGGAGCTATGTCAAACATAACTTATTAAAAAAGCTCTGGTGACCACAGTAAACATTTTGGAATAAATTTTCTCACCTCTAATTTAGCAGAAGTTTTCATTATAAAGCAAAAATGAGGCAGAAAAACAGATAAATTCAACTTTTAGACAGTGTACTTTTTTGCACAATCCAACTCAAGAACGTCCTTCCTGACACAAAGAGCTGGAAAAAATAAAGAATCTTCAAAATACAGTAATTTTTATACTGTCCTTACACTTAAGACTGAATTTTTACTTATATTATGATTATTATGATCTTTATTCCCAAAAATGGAAGATAAAGGAAAACATCCAACCCAAATATTTTAAATGTACCAGTAAGTTTAGGGTAAAATGATTGCCCTAAATCTTTCTCCAAAGTTGGAAATCCTTCACCTGCCATACACAGCATACATTCTTGACTTTAGCAATTATGTGAACTTTTAGGCTAATATAACAACCAAAAAAGTTTCAAAAGTTCAGTTTATTTAAAAACTATTTGGCATAAAGATGACAATTTGAGTTTTGGTTCCAGAAGATATCCCCAGGAAATGCAAGACTGAGCATCCTAATGGGCTCCATACCCAAATGTCTAAGCACCTGCTTGGTATCTCTACTGAATAAGGCATCTTAAACTCAATGTGTTCTATCTAAATCTGCTTTTCTTCTAATATTCCCAATTCTGTCAAAGATATCTCATCCACTTAGTTATCCTAAATGTCCCTTTCACCATCCAAACCTTCTCATCTGACAGACACTGGCCCCTCATCATTTCTAGCCTAAGTCACTAAAATAACATTCTAATCTCTCTTCTCCCGATCTAATCACCTTCCAATAATCTGTGTAAGGTGCATAATGTATAACCACTGCCCAAACTAATCTTTACAAAATGTCCATCTCGTTATACCACGCAGAAGCTTAAAAATCTGACTTCACCCTTTACCTCTATAGTGAGGCCATACTTCCTTATACTCTGCAACACATATAACATTCTGCTTTGGGCCACTCGGAACTCCTCTGTTACCTGAAAGCTTTGTGCCTCTTTCCAGGTTTACTCTGTCTCATCTACCTCGAATACCCTTTTATCCTTTCTCTTTGCAAATAACTTCTACTAAATCCTTCAAAAAAGAACATAAGCAATAGCCTGCCCAAACTCTCAGAACTATTCCCCATTCCACCTAATCTGATTTGGAGTTTCTTTGCTCATACACTCAGCACATTTATGAGCACCAACCAGATGCTGGGAATAAAAGGTGTCAGTGGAAAAAATGTACACAATGAAAAGTGTCTGACTAACCTGGCAGTATCATGTAAACCAGTAAATCAATGTTTATAGTAGAGTGTGATCGAGGAATGCAGAGAATCCTGAATGAGATACGCTTTTCAGTTACTTCTTCAATAAATATACAGTAAACGCCTACCACGTGGCAGGTACAGAGCAAGCTACTCCTAGGTATAAATAAATAAGACTCAGTCACTGCCTCCACAGCAGTTACAATCCAACTGGGAATTAGGACAAGAAAACAGACAATTACAACATGTAACTACCAATAGGCTGCCATAGCAAGCCCTAATAAATGCTGTCTTACCTAGACTTAGGAGGCTCAGATAGAGCGATAATCAGGAAGACTTACTTAGAGTGAAATATAAACTGAGATCTGAATAATGGCAATTTTAATTAGTAGAGAGTACAGAGAAGCAGAGGATGTATGTTCTTAGCAGAGGGTATGTTTTATACAGAGCAAGCTGTTCAGTTCTCAATTGAAACCAATATGCCAGAGAGTAGAGTCTAAATAGTTTAGAAACAAAAATAGAGACCAGATCAGATCATAAAGGGTTGCATAAGCCATGCTAAAGAATTTAGGAGCTTGAAATTTATCCTGAAGGCAGACAAAACCAACTAGAAACTTGCCTTTCCTAAGCCAGTACAGTGGCTGCAGGGCCAAGAACAAACAGCTGCAGTAATCCATGGAGGGAGAGACTCATGGTTGCTTGAAGTAAGGCAATGGTAGTGGGGTGAGGAAAGGCAGATGGCATAGAAAGATATTTACAAGATCAAAATGACAAGACTTCATGACTGATTAGATGTGAGAGGTGAAGGGGAGAACAGTCAAGGACAAAACTGTGTAGATGAGGTTATTTACTGATAGGGAGTACAGAAAGAAGAAAGTAAACAATGAGTTTTATCTGGGATGTGTTAATCAGTAATGACTGTGGAACCAAAAAAAATGCAGCATACAGGTGGTTGTAAGGGTAATACATCATGGATAGTCTGAAGTGAAGAGTGAGCCTTTGAGATATAGAGAATGGTACAACTCTCAAGGAAGGGCATAAGGCAGAACTAGTATTGTTTCTCAAGGATATCAGTGTGCCAAGCTAAGTCAGATAGAAGACAGAAACAATTTAGGAGTTTGAAGACACACATAGTCAGGGCTGCAACGATCCATGACCACACCACTGCACTCCAGCCTGGGTGACAGAGAAAGACTGTCCCAAAAATAAATTGACAATAATAATACAAGTCTGTGTTTAACCACCCTTGTATCCAAAGAACTCAGTATAGTAGATATGAAAATGTTTGTTGAACTAAAGAATGCCAGAAAAATTTTAAAATAATATATACTCCTATTATACCCTAGGTAACTACCATGCTACAATATCTAGTATAGGAAAACAAGTCTCCAGGAAAATTTAGACACTGAGAATATCCATCTGTCTAAAGTACAAAAATTTCACAGGACTATGAGCATATTTTAAAAGAATTAGTTAGGGCCAATTTTAAGCTACAAAATAAATTCTTACTAAAAATGCCATCACAAATTCTGATTAAGAAAAAAAAACCAGCTGATTTCCCTATTGTCTTAATTAATTTTCTTTTTCTTTTTTTTGGACAGAGTCTTGCTCTGTTGCCAGGCTGGAGTGCAACCTCCACCTCCCAGGTTCAAGTGATTCTCCTGCCTCAGACTCCCAACTAGCTGGGACTACAGGCACGTGCCACAATGCCCAGCTAATTTTTGTATTTTTAAGAGAGACAGAGTTTCACCATGTTGGCCAGGATGGTCTCGATCCCTTGACCTCATGATCCGCCCACCTTGGCATCCCAAAGTGCTGGCATGAGCCACTGCACCTGGCTCTTTTCCTTTTTTTGAGAAGGAGTCTGCCCCTGTCACCCAGGCTGAAGTGCAGTGGTGCAATCTCAGCTCACTGCAACCTCTGTCCCCTGGGTTCAAGCGATTCTCCAGCCTTAGCCTCCCGAGTAGCCGGGACTATAGGCATGTACCACCATGCCCGGCTTTTGTATTTTTAGTAAAGATGGGGTTTCATCATCTTGGCCAGGCTGGTCTCCAACTCCTGACCTCCTGATCCCCCACCTCAGCCTCCCAAAGTGATGGGATTACAGGCGTAAGCCACCGCACCTGGCTAGTAATTTTTAATAGAAAAAAATTCTAATACAATGGGAAATCCTATAGTGAACCGAAGTGTACAATAGGATTTTATAACTCTGAAACAAAACAGCTATTAGTGAACCCATTTCTCTCACTCTAATTAATCCCTACTCCTTTTCTTTCTCTTTTCTTTTTTTTTGAGACAGGGTCTTGTTCTGTCACCCAAGCTGGAGTGTAGTAGCACCATCATAGCTCACTGCAGCCTCCATCTCCCAGGCTCAAGCAATCCTTCCACCTGAGCCTCCCAAGTATCTGGGACAACAGGCACACGTCACCACAACCAGCTACATTTTTTTTATTTTTCATAGAGATGGGGTCTTATTATGTTGTCCAAGCTGGTCTTGAACTCCTGAACTCAAGTTATCCTCCTGTCTCAGCCTCCCAAAGTGCTGGGATTACAGGCATGAGCCACCACACCTGGCTCCTCATTTTCTCATACCTTCTTGCTTCTTCCTCTTCACTGAATACCAATTATGTGCCAGAATCTATGCTAGGTGCAGATTAAACATTTCAAGATCTGACCTCATGATGATTAGTGAGTCTACAAGTTCTAATATATTTACCCATTAATCCTCATACCAAGCCCATAAAGTAGGTACTGTTATCATATCACAGATGAGGATACTGAAGCACAGAGAGGTTAAGTAATTTTACTCAAGTCGCTTGTAAATGCGTGAAGATAATTTCTAAAACTAGATTAGCTTCAGAGACCAAGCTCTTAACCATTACCTTTTGCTGCTTCCCTATATGACAGAGATTAACTTCCTCCATCACTTTCTGAAACTCCCAAGTTCAAAGCAAGTAGAGTTGTAAGAAAAGTTACATCCTAGATGGAGTTACTGAGAGATTCTAATTCAACAGAGCTGGTAGCCCAGCATCTGTACTTTTTTTTTTTTTTTTTTTTTTTTGAGACAGAGTCTCACTCCGTCACCAGGCGCCAGACTGGAGTGCAGTAGCGCGACCTCGGCTCACTGCAACCTCCGTCGCCCGGGTTCAAGCAATTCTCCTGCCTCAGCCTCCCGAGTAGCTGGGACTACAGGCGCTCGCCACCATGCCCAGCTAATTTGTTTGTATTTTTAGTAGAGACAGGGTTTCACACCATGTTGGCCGGGATGGTCCCGATCTCTTGGCCTCGTGATCCACCCGCCTCGGCCTCCCAAAGCGCTGGGATTACAGGCGTGAGCCACCGCGCCCGGCCGCATCTGTACTTTTTAAAAAAGTATTGCAAGTGATTTTTACAAGCCTTAGCTAACACTCACTCCCCTGGATTTCAAACTAGAACTCTTAGCTAAACCTTGGTGAAGGGAGAGGGGAAATGAGTAAGTAAATATACACATACATTTTCTCCCTACCCCTTTTCCTAAAGAAAAAAGACTAGGAAGTAGGGAAGCATAAAAGTAACATGTCTTTTTATGTCACATTAATCAGGTTCGATTATTATAATGCTGATGGTAAAAAAAAAAAAAAAAAGTGAAGGGTTTTCATTTGCTTTTTAAATCAAGAGAGTATCAGATTTGTGCATTAGAAATATAACCCCAGTGGTGGTGTAGAGAAGACTAAGGGCAGAGACTGTAGACAAGGAGTAAAATCTGCCAAGAAATCAATAAATCAGAACACGTAGCAGAACCTCACGTGTCTCTGGGACACACAACAACATCCAGCAAAACTAAAAGCCTGAACTATCTAAGAAGACACAGCAAATTTAAGAAACCTCTTAAGGTAGGACATGGTTACTGATTAGAGTTTGTTACAGGAATGAATGCCTCCAGGTATGTTTAACATGCAGCCAGGTAAAGATGATGCCGTTAAATCAGATCTGAACTTACCAAGAGAACAAGTGGGTTTTGTTGTTCATGATAGTATTATTTGGGAGAGGAGCAGCTTTTAGCATGGAAAATTACTTTCAGTGGAGCGATGGCAACAGGTGTAAATTTGCAGTGAATGACAATAAATGAGGTTATGAAGTAGAGTTATGAAATATAAGTCTCGTTTTAAGAAGTCAGACTATGAAAGGTAGTAGCTACAAAGAAAGAGTGAAAAATGTCTTTCATTTCACAATTCTGCTTCATTGCCTCAAGGATTATTTCAAAATCAATCCAAACCTGAAAGAGGGAGATGTTTAAATGGAAGGGATCCCCTCTTGAAAAGTCCTAGCCTGGGCCAGGCATGGCTCACGCCTGTAATCCCAGCACTTTGGGAGGCCCAGGCGGGTGGATCACGAGGTCAGGAGTTCGACACCAGCCTGACCAACATGGTGAAACCTCGTCTCTATTAAAAATACAAAAAAGTAGCTGGGCGTGGTGGCACACGCCTGTAATCCCAGCTATTCAGGAGCCTGAGGCAGGCGAATTGTCTGAACCTGGGAGGTGGAGGTTGCAGTGAGCCAAGATTGTGCCAGTAAGACTTTGGGAGGCTGAGGCGGGTGGATCACGAGGTCAAGAGATGGAGACCATCCTGGTCAACATGGTGAAACCCCGTCTCTACTAAAAATACAAAAATTAGCTGGGTGTGGTGGCACGTGCCTGTAGTCCCAGCTACTCGGGAGGCTGAGGCAGGAGAATCGCTTGAACCTGGGAGGTGGAGGTTGCGGTGAGCCGAGATCGCGCCATTGCACTCCAGCCTGGGTAACAAGAGCAAAACTGTCTCAAAAAAAAAAAAAAAAAAAAAAAAAAAAAAAAAAAAAAAAAAGAAAGAAAGAAAGAAAGAAAGAAAAGTCCTAGCCTGGATCAGTTTAGATGGAAAATCAAACAGGATAATCTTCAAATATGCAGCGAGTCAAACAGAATATCAGCATCCACCCTTAATATAAAAAGTAAAAAACCGACAAGACAACCAAGGAACACAAATAATCCAAAAAAGGATGCCCATTCATCATTTAAAAGAGCCAGCACGTATAAGTATGTAATTTTATGGCTTTTTTTTTTTTAATCACATAACCCTAACAATTCCAATACAAGAAATAATGATTGGTATCTCCTCCGTTCTGCAGATAAAGAACGGGAAAGACAGAGAAGTCACAACTGCCCAATTTTCGAAGGTCATACTTCAGATTAACAGCAAAACCAAGCCCATATCTGTTATTCAGCCGCCTGGTCTAACATTCCAAACACCAAATCACAAACGCTGTCGAATAATTCAAAATGGGGTAGGGAAGGCAACAGGGAGACAGGAGTGAAACTCAAGGAACAGAGGACGCTATCTGCAACGAGTAAACAACCCTTAGTATTCGATGAGTCACTTCAGTTGATTCCAGCCGTTTAGGAAATACTACTGCACTGGGAAATACCACCAGTGGCTTATCATAAAGCTGATAGCCCTAACTATGCATAAGATGTTCCCTCGGAACGCGAACAGGCACTATACGACGAAACCTCCGCACGTAATCATAGTTTCCAACGAACTAGGAGTGTGTCACTGATCACCTCCGTAAAACAGCATGACTGTTACTCCCACGGAAATGTCTAGGAAATACATATTTGAATAGACGCCTTCCTAGACAAGCGCAGGATGGTGTAAATCTCCAGTTCTCTCAAGAAACACGTCCCGCTGCTCACAATCACCAACCAACTCAGCAGCTTGGTAAAAACAGACCCAATACACTCGTTTCCTCCAAGGGCACAGCTGCCCAGCACCTATTCAGCTCCTCCCGAAGGAAGCAGAGACATTTTCACTAGAATGTAGCAAAGAAGACAGGGGCAAGTTGGGTTTACGCTTCAAAGACAGAAAAGACGTTGGAGTCAGAAGAGTAGACATAAAGAATTACGAGTCAAGGAAAAATGAATCAGGGGAAAAAAAGAAACTAGAAAGCCACCTGCCCCTTAGCAAAGGTAATACGAATAAAAGCCCCTCTGCTCTGGGGCAGAAGAGCGCCGAGGCCCAGCTGGCCGTGGAACAGGAGCCGGCTCTGTAACTCCGCGGCTAAACGGGCATGTTTGGGAAACCAGCTGACACCACCCAGTGCTCTACAGACACCACGAGTTGTCCTAACACAGACAGTCCCTCGTGTCCCTCCCCCATCCAGCTGCCAAGGAGCAAAAGCATCCTGTCGCAGAGAAAAGCCGAGGTCTTCCTGGAAGCCGTTACCTACCTTCCCGCTCACAACACCCGCCGCCGCCATGTTTCCTGAGCGTGCCTGGTGATGACGTAGCAGAACCTCACGTGTCTCTCGGACATACAACAACATCCGGCAAAACCAGAACAACATCCGGGCGGGAAAGGGGCGGGGAGTAGCGGGAAGGGAGCGGAGGAAAGGGTCCGCGCGGAAGAAAGCCGCCTGACGCCTGCGTACTGAGTAGCGCTCAGAGGCAGCTAGGGTGGAGCGTCAGGCTCTGTGCCACGCTTGCAGTTCCCCCACGTCTCCCCAAGGAAGGCTCCTAAAATGAAAATTACCTTATTTGTATTGGAGTTTGTCGGAGACTCTGAATGTAGCGCAGGCCACGTCACTTTGGTGAGATGAAAATAATACCGTACTGAGAGCCCGCAAGCATTGTCCTTGGTTTTTTTGTTGTTGTTTTTGAGACAGAGTCTCGCTCTGTCGCCAGGCCTCTGCCTCCCGGTTCAAGCGATTCTCAAGCCTCAACCTCCCAAGTAGCTAGGGTTACGGGCGCGCGCCACCACGCCCAGCTAATTTTTTAAATTTTTATTAGAAAGGGGGTTTCGCCACTGTTGCCCAGCCTGGTCTCAAACTCCTGACTTCAGGTGATCCGCCCTCCTCTGCCTCCCAAAGTGCTGGTATTACAGGCGTTAGCCACCGCTCCTGGCCCATTGTCCATGTTTTGTGGCAGTGGGCAAATCACCAACGCGCTCAAAACCTCAATTTCTTATAGTAAAATCGAGGTAGTAGGGTTGCGATGAAGATCCAAAAAAGCCCAGCACTAACACGGAGATATCCCAGCTGTATATGAGATTTTCCCTGCTGTATATGAGTTTTCTCTGTTTGGTCACTGCTACTCACACATGACCTCCAGCAAGGTATTTCCAGAGGAACTGTGATAATACCACGCCCTTATAGCTGCAGAGTCCAGGGCACATAGTTTATAGCACCTACACATTACTTAATAGTTCTGTAACTTAAAGCAAGTTTCTAAATTCATCAAAGCTTCAGGATGTAAACTGGGAATTACTCCTGCATAGAATGGTTGCAGGGTTTCACAATACATGTGTGATAAAATAATTTGTAAAGATACTAAGGTAAGAATTTTACTTGTTCTCAGTGCTGTAAAAGAATGCAGAGAATGATTGTATACTACCCCCTTGATAACTCTGGCACAGATCTGGGATTTCCCTAGCTCCAGGGCAGAATAAAAAGTCCCTTTCACCAAAAACACTTGTGCCCATTGAGGTGCTTCTGTTTTCACACAGTGGAGAGAGGTTAGAGGCTTTTGTGTTTGGTTGAAATAAGTGGCAACTAGCTGAACAACGGAAAAGAAGATTTGCAGGTTATGTGAATATCAGGAACCTAACGGGAGGGAAGTGGTGGAACCTTAGGTAAGAATGAATGTGTAGTGTCTTAAGGAGACTGCAGGCTAGGTATCTGAGGTTCCAACCATAACCAGGATCCTTATGCACAAGCCTGGCATTGAATCAAGAAAACGGCTCACCTACAAGTGATGAAAGAGGTGGGAAAATGAGAATAGTAGCGGTAATCGCTGGGCGTGGTGGCTCATGCCTGTAATCCTAGCACTTTGGGAGGCCGAGGTAGGTGGATCACCTGAGATCAGGAGTTCAAGACCAGCCTGGCCATCATGGTGAAACCCCATCTTTGTAAAAAATAAAATAAAAAGCAGTAATCAGCATTGAGTGAAGACTCAATGGCCTTTTCCAAACGTACTGGACTGAGACTAAGACCCCTAGAACCTTCATATAATCTTGGTGTGTAGTGGAACATCCTACTAATGACCCAAATTAAATTTTCCACCAGCTCAGAGCATTGGGATGTTTTTAGAGGAAAATTTTAATGTGACGTCACATTTCTTACATTCTGTGTTTTAGACAAAAGTTGAAGTCCTTAGCACAGTGCCAGGAATAAAAGGCTCAATAAATGGTAGCTGTTACTCATATTTTAATATAATAAGCTTGAAAACTAAAAGCTTCTCATTGAAAAGCCTCATTGGCATCCCAGGTTCATCTGCTGCTTCTTGACCTTCTTACGTTTCATCCTCCAAGTGCCCCTTAAATAATAGTACTACCTATTGGCTAGCCACGGACCTCTCTTCCTTTTTCTCCAAACACTATTCCCGGGCCATTAACCTCATGTTCTAGCATCAAAATCACCTATGTGCCGATGACTCCCAAATATTCCCAGCCCACGTCTCTCTTTCCTAAACTCTAGCCCCTGTGTCCACTGCCACATTGACTTGAATGACCTAATCATACCTCAAAAACGTATAAGCCTTTACTACTCAAAGTGTACGTGTAACAGAGCAGCAGCACCAGCATCAGTTGAAACCTTGTTAGAAATGCAGAATCTGGGCAGGCGCGGTGGCTCAACACCTGTAATCCCAACACTTCGGGAGGCCAAGGTGGGCAGATCACCTGAGGTCAGGAGTTGGAGACCAGCCTGGCCAACATGGAGAATCCCTGCCTCTACTAAAAATACAAAAATTAGCTGAGCATGGTGGCACGTGCCTGTAGTCCCAGCTACTCGGGAGGCTAAGGCAGGAGACTTGCTGGAACCCAGGAGGCGGAGGTTGCGGTGAGCCGAGATGGTGCCATTGCACTCCAGCCTGGGTAACAAGAGCGAAACTCTGTCTCAAAAAAAAAAAGAATATGCGGAAAATGCCTGGCTCCGAGCTTGCAGACTCACAGCGAGGAAGAAAGTGTCGCCCCCTGCAGGCCCCAGAACCTCAGAGCTTTTTGGGGAGCAACTTGGCAGGGAGGGGCCCGGCAGCTGCTGGCGGGCAGGAAGAAGGGGGCACAGCCCGGGGTGATCCTGGGGCCTGAAGGAACCTTCTGCTTCCTGGCGTCTTTCTCCTCCACCCTGCCGGCTGCTGGGGGAGCGGCGTCCCGTGTCTGATGTCAGAAAATCTCATATGATTATACAAAAGAAAATTTGGAAATCTCAGAAAAGAAAAAATAACCCCCTGCTACAGAGTCCTCAATCCCACTTAATATAATTCAGTTAGTTAGTATTTCCTTTTGTTCTTTTCCCCAGCATCTTTTTCTGACTGTTGAATCATAGCCTATGATTTTCTCTTATCGTAAATGAGCTGACACTTTCAATGGCTTTAGAAAAGGCTATAGTATGGATATAATGATTATTTAGCTACATTCTCCACTGTTGGAAAGACAGCAGCTACGAGGTTTTCCACGACTGCACCTGATGCTGGGATTAACATTGCAAAACATCGTATCCTGAGCTAGCAAAGGGTCTGACACATGGTAAGGAGTTTGAGAAATGTGCTGAAGGATTAATATAGCTTTTTCTGCATTTTGAAGTATTTCCTTAGCCTCAAAATGAAATTACCAGGTCAAGCATTTTTAAGGCTCTTGAAATTGTGCTTCAAAAGGCTTAAAAAATTTTTCAATGCCACTAGCAACACGTTTTTAAACTGTTTGTATATATCTTTTAAAAATGTCAATTTTCAGTCCAGGCATGGTGGCTCATGCTTGTTCCCAGCACTTTGGGAGGCTGAGGCGGGTGGATCACCTGAGGTCA
>PVKV010020687.1:0-39239 GCA_004027835.1 Alouatta palliata
TGTGTTCTCATTGTTCAACACCCGTCTATGAGTGAGAATATGCGGTGTTTGGTTTTCTGTTCCTGTGTCAGTTTGCTGAGTTTCCAAATATAAGATCGCATTATTTACAAACAAGAATACTTTGATTTCTTCCTTTCCAATTTAAATGCTCTTTGGATCTTTCTCTTGTCTGACTACTCTAGCTAGGATTTCTAGTGCTACCTTGAATAACAGTGGTGAGAGTGGGCAGCCTTGTCACATTCCATATCTTAGAGGAAAGGCTTTTTCCCCATTCAATATGACACTAGCTGTGGGTCTGTCATCTATGGCTTTTATTACGTTGAGGTATGTTTATTCTATCCCCAGTGTTTTGATCATAAAGGGATGCTCAATTTGTTGAAATATCAAATGCTTTTTCATTATCAATTGATCACGTTTGTTATACTTTATTGTATTCACATGATATATATCACTGATTAATTTCCATATGTTGAACCATCTTTGCAACCCAGGGATAAATCCCACTTGGTCAAGATGAATGATCTTTGTAATGTATTGTTGAAATTGGTTTGCTAGTATTTTGTTGAGGATTTTGGCATTAATAGTGATCATAGATACGGGCCTGTAGTTCTCTTTTTTTGAAGTGTCTTTGTCAGTTTTGGTATTAGAGTAATACTGGTCATACAGAATGAATTTGGAAGTCTTCCTTTCTCCTCTATTTTTTGAATTAGTTTGAGTGGAATTGCTATTTGTTCTTCATTAAATTTTGATAAAATTCAGCAGTGACGGCATCAGGTCCCAGGTTTTCTATACTGTTAGATTTTTTATTATTGATTTGATCTCATTACTTGTTATTGGTCTGTTCAGATTTTAGACTTCTTCCTTGTTCAATCTCAGTAGGTTATATATCTCTAAAAAGTTGTCTCCTTCTACATTTTCCAATTTCTTGGCATATAATTGCTCATAGCAGCCACTAATGATCCTGTTACTAAATTTCTACAGTATTCATTGTAATGACTCTGTTTTCCATCCTGATTTTATTTATTTGGATCTTCTCTATTTTTTTTCCCTTTGTTAGTCTAGTTAAAATTTTGTCTCACTTCTCAAAAAGCAACTATTTGTTTCATTAATCTTTTGTATTTTTTATTACAATTTTATTTTATTTCTCTTTTGATCTTTATTATTTCTTTTTTGCTACTAATTTTGGTTTTGGTTTGCTCTTGCTTTTCTAGTTCTTTAAGATGCATCCTTAGATTGTTCATTTTCAATCTTGTTTATTTAAAATTTTGTTTATCTTGTTTATTTAGGTGCTGTCCAAGAGTCGGGAACTACAGTAAAAACCTTAGAAGTCTACATGATATTTTATTTTCTGGAGGCTAAGCTGGCACTCAAACAACAAGACGCAATTCTAACTACTCTTCCCTCCCCTTTATAAAGTTGCAGGAGTCTTACCCTGCAGACACTGCCACACCAGGTGATATGGTTTGGCTCTGCGTCCAAATCCAAATCTCATATCCAATTGTAATCCCCACATGTCGAGGGAGGAACTTAAAATCCCCACGTCGAGGAAGGGAAGTGATTGGACTATGGGGACAGTTTCCCTCATGATGTTCCCGTGATAGTGAATTCTCATAAGAGCTGGTGATTTTACAAATGGAAGTCTTCCCTGCTCTTTTTCACTCTTCTGCCTTGGTGAAGAAGGTGACTTCTTCCCCTTCCTTCATGATTGTAAGTTTCCTGAGGCCACCCCAGCCATATAGAACTGTTAGTCAATTAAACCTCTTTTATTTATAAGTTACCCACCCACAGGCAGTTCTTTGTAGCAGTGTGAAAACAGCCTAATATACCCGGCCATGAGGAGTACTACCAGACTACCAGCCCATATTCCTTTAAGGCCCTAGGTCTCTTAAGTCAGCTGTGGTGAACGCCGTCTGGGCTGGAATCCATGCTTCAGGGGGAGTGGGCTCTCCTTTGGCCCAGGGCAGGTCCAGCAATGCCACGCAAGAGTCAAGTCCTGGAATAGGGACCGCAGGAGCCTGCTCGGTGCCCCCCTGTGGCCATGTTGTTACCTAAGGTGCAAAACAAAGTGCCCTTTATTTTCCCTCTGCTTCTCGCAAGCAGAAGGAGTTTTGCCCAGTAACCTCCACAGCTAGTAATGCGCTGAGTCTCACTTGAAGCCAGCAAGTCACAGAAGTTCACATAAGCCCTCAATGTAGTACCTGGGTTGGAGCCCAATGCTAAATATATAATGTCTAGGATTTCTCATTGTGTTTATGAAGAGCAATAAAGAAATAATGACACAATCTTTCAAAAAGCAAATGTCCATCCTTTTACTTTTAATTTATGAGTGTTTGTATTTAAAGTGTAATTTTTATAGATAGACCTTATAAAATTGTTTTTTTTAAAATAATCCACTCTGACAATCTCTGTCTTTTAATTGGTGTATTTAGACCACGCATATTTAAAGCAGTTATTGATATAGCTGTATTAACACAAACTATGTTTGTACTTGGTTTCTATTTATTGCCTGGGTTTCTTTTTCTGTGTTCTCTGGTTTTAACTGAATATTTTATATAATTCCATTTTACCACCTTTTTATATGAAAGTTGCTTTAGAGATTTTAATACTATTTTTTTACTAATCTAAGTCCTCCAATATTTCATGTGTGGTATAAATACCTTATAAAAGAATATTTCCAATCTCTCCATTTCCTCATTTGACGTTGCTGAAATTCATTGGATTTCTACATACTGTAATCACGAATAATTGTTATTTCTGTCTTAAACAAAAGCTGTATTTCATGAAATTTGTACTTTTATTTGCCAGGATTGTTGTGCAATCTAAGCTTTAGAAATATTCTCCAAATTATTTGAATTTTCTTTTGATAGATGCCCTGGGACTATTATTGACCTGTGACAAATAATAATCTTTGTTTAAATATATATATTTTTACCTTGCAAACACCATGTCACTTAAGTAGTGGTCTCCCCCATTATTTGTCCATGTAAGTCATTCACTTTAACTACCAAGTGGATTTACTGGTGATTATTGCCCTAAGGGACCTAAGCTTGCCAATTGACTTTATAATATGCATAGTTCTTAGCCTCTATTCTAGCGTAACACATTGTAATCCATTACTTAAGCCCTTCCTAAAGATTTTAAGCCTATGGCTCATCTATTTTCTCACCAGTAGCTAATGATCACTGTATCATGTTCATTTTCCTGGCTAAGTAACACAAGGAAAAGTTGAAAGAGATGGGCACTTTGGCTGGTGTTTCTTCTATGCCTATTTTAAAACCTGTCTATTAGTAAAGTTTTGTAATCAAGACCAAATTGAGAAGGTGACAGTTCTAGGTAAATTGTAAACTTCAAGATACATATTTATGTATTTAATCATATAATGTATAAGTGTCACTGAAAATAACCTCATAATTTTTATCTACATAGTATTTATTTTCATGTTAAAAAGAGCTAATTGTTTGAGATACATACCAGTAAAAGTTAATTTCATGATTGGAGAAACTATCTTTACATGTACTATTTCCTCTAATTTTGCAAGAATCCAGCCAGCCACTTTTTCATTCCCTTTAGGCAATGAGGATCTCATTATTGACACCACCTACAGGCAATATGATTGGAATTTTGAATCTGTGCATAATCACTTCATCATTCTGATCTTTTTATGCAAATATCTAGACAATCATGGACATTATACTAAGAAAAAGCTTAGGAAGTTCAGTTTTAGTAATAAATTGTTCACATTTTATGTATGCCCTACATAAATCTGAAAAATTGCTAGTATGTCTATCTCTTCTCAAGTATTAAAATATTACACTCTAAGCTTCCTATGATTGACAAATTATTTTATTTTATGCATTCAACAAAGCTATTTTCAGGTAAGATTATGCTTCAGAAATTCTGGTTTTAAGAAATGTGTTATCTTTTTGATTGACTCAATGTCTCAATATTTTACTGTTCACATTACCTTATGTTTTATTTTGTCAGTTATTAGTTTGCTAATTAGTACTTTCTTCTTTACTTTCATAAGAATATTATTCAATATGGGAATTTAGTTCTATATTTTACAGAATTAGTTTAATATTAAGCAAACTGTACATGTTGACATATCAAATTATTCTTCTAAATGAGGAAAATTGTCTTAAAAAATTTAGGACTACCATACATAGATCAATATTTCAATTTTTGTAATTTAATTATAACAAGTAGACTTGTGAAATTTCATAGGTTTTGTGCACAATAAATATTTATTGGGTATACTATATAAACAAAATGATCAACAAAGTGAGAAAAGGCATCAGTCCTGAAACATTGTGAATTTTTGATAAATGTAATAGAAGTATAATGATCACAGGATCATCGAGTGCTCTTCCATCTAACTATGAAGATGTAAGGCTTGAAAGAGTCAAGACTAGATCCATAGCTAGTCGTCACTGGAAGATCTACGTCCTTGGGGTCTAGGACAGAGTGCCCCACAGAGTCACAGTGAGGGAAGGTGTTCTCTTTCTGGGACAACAAGGGTGCATAGTTTTCCCTAACCCTAACCCTAACCCTAACAGGAGATTTAATGGTTTATGTTTAAATTTCCCAGGCATGGGAAGAAACTAAGAGTCAGTCACTCCAGCAGAAGTTCTAAGAAACTCCTTTTATTAGCCCAGGGTCTTAGAGAAGGTGGGGGTTCCTCCCAGTTAAAAGTCCCCTTCTTCCCCACCCCCTCAGACTCCATGCTTGGGTCCCCTTCCATGAACACTCCCTTCCTGGAAGCCGTCTTTCTCTCTCCTGGATTTCCCCTCTGGGGTCCCCTTCCATGCTCTCTGGTGGAAGCCTGTCTTCCCTCCTGAACTCCATCTATCTCTATTCCCTTCCACTCAGTGTGGAAGCTGCTTTCCTCTCCCAGATTCCATCTTTTCTTTCTCTTACTCAGTGCGAGAGTTAGCTGTTTCTTTCTCTCTCCTTCTTCTGTTTCTCTCTCTCTTATAATAAATCACTTTCTACAAAGACTTCTGAGTCCGGCATTTACTGCGCACTGTGCCGCGGTCCCCTCTCTTTCTTGAGAGGGCAGGAGACCAAGAACCTGGAGAAATGTCTTCTCAGGGGAGCTGAGGTCACCCTGAATCCCTGAACCCCAATATTACAACTGTATCTGTGAACTTTGCTCCCCCTTCAGGTACCTTCCACCATTAACTCTGTGCTGTATTTTGATTTTTTAATAAATTAGTAATAAACAATAAAAACAATATTACTTAGTTACAAAATGTTTTTTAAATTGCCAATTTGATATAATGAAGATTGTTATGTGCACAGAAGTTGTTTTAGAAATTTAATTATTTAAATAAAAACTCAGCACTATTTGCCGTAATAAAGTCCATATTATGGATCTGACAAAGTCAATGGAAATTTTTACAATAACTGCTAAAATAAAATAGCAAAATAAAATCAACACTTGTCAAAAAATTCAAAAGTCAAAGATGTGATTGATTTTACCCTAAAATATGTTGTAATATTAAATACATTTTGTTGTATTTTTAAAGATAATCTACACAAAACTGAAAAATATTCATTCCATTGGTATTACAATTCAAATGGGCTTTGGAAAACATGTATGTTGTTTAATTGATTGTAATCATTTACCTGTGTAGCAAAGCTTTCATGTACTAAATTGTAAAATAAACAAATATATATGTATTAACATATAGTTAGGTATGGTGCTGAAAACATGTTTGGAAGGATAATAATGAATGAAATTTTTTATGGTAGAAAAAATTACGAATTTTATTTGAAAACTTCGAGGCCAAATAGTCAAAATGAGACAGAAAATAAAAGATGACAAGGATTGGTAATAATATTTCTTGATAGTCATTATTCTGTTGAGATCTAAAACAAACCATTTTTATTTATTAACTAATTTAATGCCTCAAATGATCTTAAAATATAAATTTTGTTATTTAAATTGTATACTATTTATACAAAGGTATGGCAAATTCACAGCTTAAGTGTCATGTGAAATGGGATGTCAGTCAGGATGGTCTGACTTTAAGAAGGGAACATTAAAATAAATAAAACTACTTGTGAGAAAAGCTTCTGTTACTTTACATAAGAACTATTTTAAAATACTGCTTCAAAACGTGTCACACTTGAACAGAGGCAGGTATATGGCAGAACTGATATTATGGGTATAAAATTAAACTTATCATTGTTGATTTCCAAACATTTCTTAACATGTGCTCACCTTTTGGTCTTCTACCAAGGATTTATCTCTTTGTTTCTATCTTATTATGTTAAATATTATATATGTATGTAATTTGAATTTCATATATTTGAACAAATATAAGAGACAAACTTCCTGATGATTAATGATAGTGAGCTCCTTTTCATACACCTGCTGGCCATTTTTGTGTCTTCTCTGGAAATATACACACAGGAAACAATTAATACCTCGTAAAAACATCTGCACTCTCATTTTGATTGCAGCATCATTCACAATAACCAAGGTATGAAACAAACATAAATTACCATTGATAAATAAATTGATAAGGGAACTGTAGAGTGCATGTGTTTTATGTATGTGTTACATAGTATAATTATGTATATAATATGTATTATATAATTCTGTATTAATATATATTATGATTATATATAATATTGAATATTACATCATATATATTATAATTATATGTGTGTAAATCAGTCTATAATTATTACACTCAACTGATGACCTTTTTTCTTCCTTTTAGAAGAGCATCAAAGCAATTATAAGAACACTTTTATTAAACTATCTTATGAATTGTACACCTACTTTTCCTCTTTGGCTTAGTCCATTTTGTGCTGCTCTAACAAAATACAACAGACTGGATAATATTTAAACAATGGAATTACTTTTTTCTCATGTTTTTGGAGGCGGGGAAGTCTCAGCTTAAGAGGCTGACATCTGGCAAGGGCCATCTTACTGTGGAATGACTATGCCTTCCCATGGGAGAAGGTGGAAGGGCAAGAGAGAGCACACAAGAGAGAGACAGAGAGCAAGATGGGGCTGAATACCTCCTTTTATAAGAAACTCACTCCCATGATAAGGACATTAGTCTACTTATGGGCCCAATACCTCTTAAAGGGCCCACCTCTTAATATTGTTACAATGGCAATTAAATTTCAACATGGTTTTGGAGGAGAGAGTGAATGCACTCGTGTTACTACAGTAGGTCGAACCTCTGCTCCTGTTTCAGCCATTTCTTTCACTTGCAGGTGAGTCCCTTCCAGTTACGCTAATTTAATAATGTTACTCTTACCTCCTCCCTTTTCATTTTTGTAATTGTTCTTTCTCAACTGAATAATATTAATCAGCATATAAGTAATTTATATTTTTGATCATTACAAGAAATACCTTTTTTCTTTGATCTCCATTTCCCTGGAGGTCTTAATTAATTTATTTGCTCATTTTTCAGCAAAACCCCTAAAATGTTGTCTAACCTTCCTGTCCCCTTATTTTCTTTTTCCATTTCTCTTAAATGATCTATTAAGATTTTCCTAAACACTCCTCTAAAAACGGTCTGTTCATGATCACCACAACTACCTTATAGTTATGAAAGGTGAGAGCTCCATCTTTATGTTAATTGAGCTATAAGTAAGTAGTATTTAACTTTAACATGGAAAACGTCCTAGAAACCTAGAAATTTATTTGGCTTCCATGGAAACACTCTTGGTTTCTCCCTCTTACTTTTCGCAGTTCTATCTTAGGTTAAAAAAAAATCAAAGGAAGGCAGCAAATCACACTGCCATGTGTGTTCCTATGTAACAATCTTGCATGTTCTTCACATGTACCCCCAAACCTAAAATGCAATAAAAAGTATATATAAAAAAAATAAAAAATAAAATAAAATAAAGAGATGGTAAATGTTCTCATCAATAAATTTGGCAAAAATCAAAAAAAAAAAAAAATCAAAGGAGAATCAACACCTTCTCTTCCCTCAGTAAGCAAAACCAAGTGAGTGAAGTGGTAAGAGAAGCTCCAAGAGCAAGTTGGCCTGCACTAACTTCTTTCTATAGTTTTTTTTCTTTGCCAGTTTCTTTTCTCCCAGACTTGTTAAAATTAGAGTGCTCAGCTTCTACACATCTCTATCTGCAATCACTGTTGGTAATATCACCCAGATCCTTGGCTCCACAGGATTTACAATTGGTTTCAACTCACATTTCTGCAGAAAATTTCAGGCTTGAAATTTCCACTTAAATATCTAGTAGTTATTTCAAATTTAACATGTCAAATTGAACTCTTCATACTGCCTGCATATCTCTTTGCAAATCTTCAAAATGTTCCCATTCCAGTTAATGATAATTCTATGCATGTAGACCTTCATCTCAAGGCTATTTGTGTTTTCTTCTGATTCTCCCTTTCAGTAGACCCAAATATGAAACTCTGACATTTCTGTGCTAGGGAATATAATCAGGGTGTAAACACGCCTTTATTGAAGATTCAGGGTGCTGTTGCTTTGGTAGGGTGTACTCAGTATGCCCCACTGGTGGGTCTTATCAACTTTTTGGCATCTCGTAGTTATCCCTCTCAGAGCCCCTCTGCTCTCTCTCATCCCTTTTCTAAAGCTTTGCCCCTGCCGTGATATCATCCCTCCCAGTCACAGGGTTTGGAGATGTTTGGTCCATTCCTATAGTCTACATTTGCGTCACATCAACAGTCATACCCTGACTGAACAAATGTGAAAATCAACAAGCCCATTTTTACTTTTGAAAGCATATAAATGGGTCAGTTGGTAGAATAAAACTGAATATGTTTTTATAGAAATAGTTCAACTGTATTTTATTATCCAGCATAAAAGCTGTGTTTTTTTGGAAGAACTCCCTGTCTTTATCGCAGAAATTTTGGTGCTCCCTCTCTTGCTTATTCTCACTAACTGCATTTATGTCTCTATTGTAGTGATTGCTTCCACAATAAAACTCTCCACCAGAGGACAAGTGGAGTCACAATGTGTATGCCAGGAACTCTATTAATAATTTCAAATTTATTTAATAAATGAATGAATCAACATTCATGAAAGCAGTGTTAAATTGCATTAATATGGATCATTTGTTCTAGGCCATGAAACACATTCAAGAATCAGCAAGCATCATTTTCCTTACTTACTTAAAAAGGCAAACGTACCAAGCCATTCACAGTGTAAGGCTGGAATGACCTCCAGAGTTTCCAACAATTTATGAAATCCCACTTGGACTGCTATAGATAGCAAACTGCCAAACCATAGGCCCAGTCTAGAAAGCACATCACAACAGCGTAGAAATGTGGAATGTCAATAAAGTCAGCTTACCAACAATCCTCTGAAAATTCACATTTTTGTTAATATATCATAAAAAAGTTCTTGCAGCAACAGCCCAGTCCTTTGAGGCGTTTTGAAATTTTCAATTACTCATGAGTTTCACGCAAAATAAATAGCAAACATGTTGATTTGATACTTTAATAAGCAATAATGAGGTTTAGGGCTAAAATAGAAATCAATTGTGTGTACTCTTTATCTACACTGCCATCAACTTAATAACATGTGAAAATTTTATTAACCTAGGAGTCTCCCTTCTTTATTTAATTGTTTTCCAGAATGACTACGTTCTGATTGTCGGTGATTTGTCTTTCATATTTACATAATTAAGCATAATGTCTTATCTTTTTGCTTATAAATGAACTAAAAATTTCATCCTGTTGTGGTTTCTTTTGAAAAGTTAAGACGTGAATTTAAAAATCTGTTAAATTAAGCTATGAAAGAGAAGTATCTCTTTGTAAAGCAGCTAATTGCTAGGGACAGAGAGCCTAACATTTAATTTTTAGGACTTATGTAATACAATTTCAAAATCTGATTAAAAATTGAAAGCTATGGATGGCATTTTCATAGTAGAAAAATGTTAGCAGCTACAAGCTTTAGAAAGTAACATCTTTTCAAAATGTTGAAATTACTTTTATTCTGTAGTACTGTCTACTTAACATAAAATATTTAATTATTGGTGCCACGATAGTACAGAGTAGCTCATGGTATTCTAGGCTAAAATTGCACTGTAACTTCAAAATAGTTACAGTACTGTTTGTTAGTTTTACTAATTTACATACTAATTGTGTCAGATAAAGAACAAACTGCTGAAGTTGTGCAGATAAAGTAAAGAATGAATCAATTTTTTCTTCTGACTCAACGAGAGTTTTGGGTGGCATATTTATAATAATTGTCAGGGTAATTTTAAAAAATTGATTATCCTATAACAACACTGGTAAATTGGTATATTTGATAACTTCAGGTTTGAGTGACTGTGCAATTTGTGGTTTCACAATGCTCAGCATGTTAACTGACGCTTTGTTGAGCTTAGTAAAGTGCAATTAAAAATTTGGCAAAGCAAGAGTGCCGCAGCAACTTTTGGACCTTTTACCTCATTTCACAGATACCTTCATGCAGATGACAAATGTCAGCGTCGGTTCTGCAAGGAAACCACGTTCTTACATTTCCTGCATTCTCATTCTGGTCATCTGATTCATTTTAGAATATGTTTACCTATGTTCCTCATGACTGTGCTTAGCTTTTCCATGTCTTGTGATTCCTGAATCAGTTTCATTAAAAAAAAAAAAAAAAAAAAAAAAAACCTTCTGGGCACATTATTCTTCTCATGAGTTTAGCCTTCAGTTCTACAAAATCAAGTAGTTTTTAACTTCAGGATATCTGGCACAGCTAACATTTTCTTTAGCTTTCATTAACTCACTCTATGCTTCCAGCTGGAAAAGAGGTGATGAATCATTCTTGATTTCTCTCTGTCTTTCCTCTCCAAATCCTTTTCTGTAAAGTCTCCTCATTGCTATCCCCTAAAAATATATGTACACAATGTTTTTCATTTCCACTGCTGTGATTTTAATAGCTTCTTCCTGGGATCTTGATTTCAGCAGCCTCTTCCTAATGCTATTCTCAACACTACCGTCAGTGAACTTCTAAAAATGGATTCTTCGTTTGACTGTGGGAAACATTTCAATATTTCATATCTTCAGCAACCTCTGCAACCCAAGTGTCTCTGCCCAAAGTGTCTCTGTTCTTGAGTTGGAATGTAGAATATTCAGGTGGAGATGCTGGTACAAAAAAAGACTGAATCATCAGGCTATCAGAAAGATAAACTAGGTGTCTAACATAATAACTTTGATAATTTGTACTTATAAATATTTTCACATTGAAATATAATTTTATTAATGACTTTTTTGTTTTAGCCTCACTGTATTACATTATTTCAAGCTGTTAAAAATTAAAGATGACCTATAGCAAAGGGCTATGGCATCTACCTTTTTGTGTAAAAAAAAAAAAAAAAAAAAGGAAAGCATGTTTTGTTGACAAAAATCTGTTGAATCAGCACCATATTATATGCTACACTAGGGTCCCATTTATATACTGTGCAAAAACACCCTTCAGATTTATAAAAGGATTCTCTCTACAGAAAAATAAAAACTACATTTTAATATTTGAATTGGGCCTCAGAAGCCAAAATTGGGCTTTTTGTTTCTAAGAAAGTCTCTATCATAAAGCACATGTACATGATTTGTGGGTCATAATAAAGGAGGTGTGGCTTAATATTAAAACATTTATTTATGTGGTTCTCTTGTCCATCTTCTTTAAGTTTTAATTTGATGCTCTTCCATTCTTTGCATCTATATGCGATTATTAAGGTCGATTACTAGGAATAATTTCATAACACTGTATGTATAAAAGAAGAAATGAAAATGTGCCATGAAGCACATTGTTTAGAGAATCTGAACAGTTAAGTGAATTCAATAGTAAGACACTTGAATAAAATATAGTTTTTTTTATATTTTTCATATTGCTACATTTATCTCAGGTTACCAAAAATATTATTGTGACGCTTAAAAATCAAGAATTAATTTAAGATTCAAATGGATTACAAATGATGCCATTCTCTGAGCTAACAAGCAAATGTGGAAAAACTAGCTTGTGATAGGAGGTTTTCTTAAAATTATTTCAGCAGGATATAAGGTCTCCTACACCAAACATATAAACTAAAAAACGAAGAAGACTTAGAAAAAGCCCTGATGCCTGGAGACAAGTTAAAAAGACAAGCATACAAAAACCAAGGCTTAATAAAAGGGAGGCTAGCCAGAGAAGAAGAGTAAATAGTACACTGAAAATCAAGAGAATAATTATGCAATAAAATAGTGTGCATTTTAAAATGGCACAGATGAATTAACCTATATCAGAACAAATATAAAATATTTTTATTGGGTTTGGCAATTAGGAAAGTGTAATCTTGCAAAACCAATTTAATTCTAATTTGGAGACTGAGGCCATAAGGAGTAGATTTCAAGCAGAGGATAATGAGCAAATGAGTGAGTATATGAAGAAAACAGAGTGTTTTGAATGAATGTGTTGCTAAAAAATGTCTTGTTTGTTAATTTCTTAGGTTTTGTTTTCATTTAATGTAAAAGTAAAGGAAAAAGACTTAGTTTGCAGTCCAGCATGTTGAGGAGCTTGGAAGTTATCAATCCCATCATCACAATAATATAAAGAGGTGAACAAACTGAAAATCAGCAACTCTTCTTAGATTCGTCAGAGATTCGAGGTTACAGGACAAACTGCTGCCTCCAAAACTGGAGAGAAAAAAGTTGAATACAGAAAACCACAACTTACCATAGCAGAAACCCAGGAGCAAAAATGTCTCTGCAGGAACCGGTACAGAGGAAAACCTCAAATTATATTGGATGAAATTACTGGAGGCTTAACATGAACACGTTTCAAAGCTAAAAACTTTAAGAGGGTCAGTTTTATCCCACTCAGCATACACATGCTTTTGTGAGTTATAACTCCAGGAGACCCACCAGGTTCTCAGGTAGAAATATGAGAAAAATCTCCTTATATTTTCATCAGGGAGAGAAAGAAAAAAATATATATGTATCTATTAAAAATACACCCTGAGTATTTTTGTCTTCTTAACCAAGACTGCTTCAAATGAAATTATTTCACTAGAGCCAAACACACTGCAGTTTTCCCAAACCTAGCAAAGTTGGAGAAAGGGAAATACTCAACTCTAGCTTCCCCCAGTCTTCCTTTCTCACTTAAGCCAGGAGTCAGGGTGTGAGAAACACTTACAGATGTGACAGTTCAAGCTGAGGTCTAGTTACAGCTCTATAAAACTGCAGGCACTGCAGGTACTCACAGCATGTTCACAAGGACGTTTCCAGGGAAACCCAAACAAAATGGGGAGATAAAATGAAGGACATCAGAGAAAATATTAGCCTCCAATGCTGATATCTACAGCAAAAAGTAAACACAAGCCAACACTTTTATCCAAATATGCATGATACCTCACACAAAAACTCGGGTATAGTGTCCTTTTTCCAGTATATCATAATGGAATTTCAAGAAAAATTATAAAGCATGCTAAAACATGAAAATATACACACATACTTTAAAAAGACAGAGCAAGCCTCAGGACCAGATTCAGATAGGACAGAGACAGTGGAATTATCAGAAAAGGGGTTTAAAACAACTATGATTAATATGTTTTGTGCCTTAATAAAATAAGTTGACCTTGTGCAAAAGCAGATGGGCAATCTAAGCCAAGAGATAAGAACTCAAAGAAAAGATTCAAAAGCAAATGTTAGAAATCAAAAGCACTGTAGCAGAAATTAAAAAAATATCCCTTTTATGGGTTCATCATTACGCAGGGCACATTCAAGGAAAAATCAGTGAACTTGAAGAAATATCGGTAGAAATTTCTAAAACTGTAGTAGAAAGGAAAAAAAGGAAGAAGGAACAGAATATCCAACAATGGTAAGACAATTACAAGAAGTGTAACATTTGTATAATTAGACTAACAGGAAAAGAAGAAAAGGAAATGAATTAAAGAACATTTGAAGCAATGATGATGAAAAAAATTTTTCAAATGTAATTATAGATACCAAATCCCAAGTCGAGGAAGTTCAGAGAATATCAAACAGAAAACATACCACAGTATCCACCAGAGCTGTGATGATTAAGAGTATTTGTCCACTTGGATAGGCTATATACTCAGATACTTAAACCCCAGTTTAGATGTTCCTGGGAAGTTATTAATATTTCAAATTGAAAGTAAATCAAAATTGTATTTATCTTAGTACTCCTCAAAAATGAAATGCTTAGTTGTAATAAGCTCAATATGAAGAAAACTGTGAGAAAGAAATCAAAGAATATTTAAAATCCATATTCTGTGCACATGAATAGGATGACAATATTGACAAGGTATCAGTTCTACCCAATGTAGTCTATATTTTCAATGTATTTTAATCAAAATCCCAGCAAGTTATTTGTATATGTTAACAAACTGATTGAAAACATTTTTATAAACAGGCAAAAGAACAAGACTATTCAATACAATATTAAAGGAGAAGAACAAAGTCAGAGCATTGACTCTACTCAACTTGAAGAGTTATTGAAAGCTACAGTAATTAAGGCAGCACAGTATTGGTAAAATAATTAACATATCTTTGGAACAGAATAGAAAGTCCAGAAATATACCCATGTTAATATATTCAACTAATCTTTGACGAAGAGCAAAGGCAATTCAATTGATGAAAATAGTCTTTTCTATAAGTGATGCCGAAACACCTAGATATCCATATGCAAAATAGTGAATCTAGATATAGATCTCATCAATTTTATAAAAATTGAGTCAAAATGAATCATAGGCCTAAATGTAACCATAAAACTATAAAAATCCTAGAAGTTAAGAAAGAAGAAAATATGTGCCCATGGGTTTGGTGGTGACATTTTAGATATAATATCAAAAGCACTACTCATGGAAAAAATATAATTTAGGCTTCATTAAAATTAAAAACTTCCACTTTTTGCATGACATTGGTTAAAAAATAAAATGAAAAGCCATGTGCTTGGATAAAATATTTGCAAAACATATATCTAAGAATGTATCTGTATCCTAAATATGCATAGAAACCTTAATATTTGACAAGAAGAAAACAAAAAACTCAATTTAAAACTAGGCAAAAGATTTGAACAGACACCTTACCAGTGAAGATTTACAGACAAAAATAAGCACATGAAAAGATGTCATTATGCAATTACAAATTAAAACAACTGTAGGATACGACCACTCACCAGTTAGAATGGCTAATATCTGAAATACCAACAACACCAGATGCTAACTAGAATGTAAAGTAACGGGAATTCTCTTTGTTTGCTGGTGAGAATGGAAAATGTTAAGGCCACTTTGGAAGAAATTAGGTAGATTTGGAAAATTAAATATACTCTGGCCATATAGTCCAGCTATTGTACTCCTTGGCATTCGCTCAAACAAGATAAAAATGTTTGTATTTACACAAAAGAGCAACTGCACACAAATATTTTCAGTAGCTGTAATCATAAATGCCAAAACATAGAACAAGTGAGTCAATACACAAATGATTTTATATCCTTATAATGAAATATTATTTATTGCTATAAAGAAGTGATCTATCATATCACAAAGACATGGAAGAAACTGAAATTCACACTGCTAAGTGAAAGAAGCCAATCTAAATAAGCTACCTACTCTATAATTCTAACTATGTGATGTCTTTAAAAGGCAAACCCATGGAGATGATAAAAAAAAGACCAGTGACTGCTAGAGTTTCACGAGGAGAGGGATAAGAATGTCTAGGTGTAGCACAGAGGGTTTAGGAAAGTGAATCTATTCTGTATGATGCTGTAATTATGGATACATGTCATTGTAAATTTGTTAAAACACATTGAATATACAATATACAATGCAAATGTAAATGCTAATGTGAACTATAGATTTTAGTAATAATGTATCAATAATGGTTCATCAGTTTTAACAAATGTAGCACACAAATGCAAGATGTTAATTACAGAAAAATCTTTGGGAGGGGGAGAGATTTAGGTAGTATATTCCCATATATAGTCCCTGTACTTTCTGTTCAATTTTTTTTTTGTAAAGTTAAAACTACTCTAAAAAATATATTAATAATGGATCACAATACACACCAAAAACATTATATTTCTTCTGTGAGAAGGGAGAAGAGGATTAGAAGGTGCCAGCCAAAGGAAATTCCATTTAACCTAGTCTCATCTTTTTAGAAGAAAAATATTTTTATACTTCACACACTTAACACACCTGAAAAGACTGAAAAATAGGGGGTTGAAACATTGACAGTAATACATTCTGCTTAGTGAGGAGCCTTGCTTTCTACTTTTTAATTAAAAATTCAACCTGCTCCTCCAAAGAGATGTATATAATTTTTTTTAACAAAAATTGTGTTTAAAAACAAAAAAACAATGGGAAGATAAGCTAATGAAGTCTATATTAAAGATGCATGAGTGTATTTACAATCTGTAAAGTGAGGATGTCGAAAAGACAGTAGTGATAGAATGTGAGGTGCAGACAGAGATGAACCTTAGGGTGGAGGTGGAATGCCTTTTCCATCTACTGTAAACCAACACAAAAGAAATGAGGCAGTCCAATTACATTAATTACATGTGCTATCCATTGTGGAAAAATGGGGCATTGAAGTCTTCCGCTATTATTTTCTTGCTATCTCCTTCTTCAAATCTATTAATATTTGCTTTATATATTTAGGTGTTCTGAAATTGAGTGCATATCATATATCTAGTTGTTATGTAATCTTAAAAAATTCACTCCTTTATCATTATAAAGTGGGCTTCTTCCTTTCTTTTTACAGTTTTTGATTTAATTCAACTATGTCTTACAGAACCATAGCTACCCTTGCTCAGTTGTTTTCCACTAGCATGGGTTATCTTTTTCCATTCCTTACTTTTAATCTGTGTGTTCCCAAAGTGAAGATAGTTGTTGGTAGTATATATTTGTATCTTTCTTTGCTTGTTTGTTCTAAAAATCCATTCGGCTATTCAATGTCTATTGGAAAACATAATCAATTTACATTCAAAATAATTATTGATAGATAGGAATTTATTATTGCCATTTTCTCTATTGTTTCCTGGTAGTTTTGTTGATCCCATGCATTTTTAAGAATTATATCACTTGTAAACATTTGTCAATGTTCTCTATCAAGTTGATTATTCCTAATTTATTTGTTGAGAGTTTTTATCATAAAAGGAAGTATAATTTTGATAATAAAGTTTTACCATTGATTGATCATATAATTTTTATGTTTTAAGATTTGTGTGGTAGATTACATTGATTGATTTTCAAATATCAAGTTAGCTTTGCATACCTATAATAATTCTACTTGAAATTGGAATATCTGGGTTTTTTTTTTTAGATGGAGTCTTGCTTTGCTGTCAGGTATTGGTGCAATGGAGCTATCTTGGCTCACTGCAACCTCTGCCTCCTGGGTTCAAGCAACTTCCCTGCCTCAGCCTCCTGAGTAGCTAGGACTACAGGCATGCACCACCAGGCCCAGCTAATTTTTTGTATTTTTAGTAGAGACGGGGTTTCACCATGTTGGCCAGGGTGGCCTCGATCTTTTGACTTCGTGATCTGCCTGCCTCAGCCTCCCAATGTCCTGGGGTTACAGGCATGACCCACCGTGCCCAGCTGAAATATCTGTTTTTTAAGCTAATGCCACACTTTGAATGACAAGAAATAGTTCTGATAAAGTTAGTGAACATTCATACTGGATATGATTGACCAAAATCCCTTTCTATAAAACATAATATCAATCTCTTCAAATCCATTATAATTTTTAGAGCAAATAGGTGAAATGTATATGTTGAATTTATATTAATACAAATGGATTGAATTTATACATTTACATATTGTGAAAGCTAGCATTTTAGTAACATATATTTTCTTTCAATAACATTCTATATTATTTTGTTTACTTGAATCTTGTGCTTTCTTCAATAATATTTAATATTTGTATTCCTTTAGACTTATCATTTCTATTTAAGTTGTTTATAATTATTTTATAGTTTTTGTTTCATAATTAAAATAATGTTATTTAAATTTAACTTCTAATTGTCATGATTTTAATGTACTTTTTATCACTAGTTATTGAATGCATTATTTCTTCACAGATTATTTTACTAATTCTAGTAATTAAATGTGTGAGATATGTGAGTAGAGGGGAAGGTATTTTGAATATCCTAATGTAATTCAATAACTAAAATGTCTAAAATAACTTAGTTACAATAATAATGGATTTTTAGCATTTTGCATATATTAATGAATGTGGCATTACTTTTTTATTGATAATTCTTGTCACTTTTATTAAAATAAGATGTATAAAAAACTTTAAAACAATTTGTCAGTGGACCACTGTAAGGCTATTACCAATAATTTACTGTCTAGTCCTTCCTTTATCCATTCATCAATTCATCTTTGATACACATTAACATATGATGAAGAAATCAGTAAACTTCGCCCCTCAACAGATCAGCATGCATATCATTGATAGTAGTTTAATGTTTGTTTACAATATTCCTAGGTAAAATTTAGTTAAAGAGAAATCCAGGAATTTTTCCCATACCCTTTGATGAGTTTTTACAAATGTGTACACCCGTTAACACAAATAACTATCAAGATATATGACTTAAATCATTCCAGAAATTTCCATCATGTGGTTTCCCAGATAATCCTTCCTCTTCTGAACTAACCTGTGTACTTTATGTTACGTCATAACAAAAATTACTTTGGCTTCTATGGAATTTAATAAAATGTTAATATTAGGTATATACCATTTCGTGTTTCAGAATTGCTCATATTGTTGAATAGATCGATTGTTATTTATTTGGTTTTTATTTTTCGGTTGCTGGCTAGAATTTTATTTTATGATCCTACTACTGTGTGTTTATCCAGTATCTTGTGAGGATTTCGATATTATAAATAAAGCTGATAAAAACCTTCTTGTGAACAGATTGCTACAATTTCATATTTTTATTTCTTTTCTGTAAACATTGTCTTTATTTATACTGGTAAATAATAAAGACTGGAATACTTTTGTCATAGGACACCATAAAAACTACCAGGTGTTTTTTTCACAGGATGTTTACAAAATGTATGCAAGTTACAATTCTTTTAGTTTCATAAGTAGTAGTGTTGTAAGATTTTGAAGTTTATGTGTAGCATCTTATTATAGTTTTAAGTTGCATTTTTCTGGCTACTTGTGATGTTTCAATGTGCTTTTGACCATTTGTGAATCATTTTGTGAAGCATAAGCTCAAGTCTTGGGTATTATTTTTGAAAATGACTTTTTATCTTTTTGTTACTATTATAACTTACATAATATAGTCTGGATACAAGTAATTTCTCAAATAAGTGTTGCAAACACTCTTTTCTTACTTGAGTCTTGATATTTAAACAGCATTTTGGGAGGCCCAGATCACGAGGTCAAGAGATCGAGACCATCCTGGTCAACATGGTGAAACCCCGTATCTACTAACAATACCAAAAAAATTAGCGGGCCGTGGTGGCGCGCGCCTGTAGTCCCAGCTACTCGGGAGGCTGAGGCAGGAGAATTGCTTGAACCCGGGCGGCGGAGGTTGCAGTGAGCCGAGGTCGAGCCATTGCACTCCAGCCTAGCGCCTGGTGACGGAGTTAGACTCTGTCTAAAACAAAAAAAAAAAAAAAAAAAAAAAAAAAAAAAAAAAAAAAAAAAAAAACAAAACAAAAACCAAACAACAACAAAAAAAATCCTAACGGTTTGTATATAAGGCCAATCCAGCAGGACAGTTGCTCGTTTTGGTTTGGTTTTGTTTTCTGTTAGCACACTGTGTACCCTATCTAAAAAATATTTGTCTATTTTCAGTTCATGGAAATATTTTTCATGCTTTTTTGTACCTTCCTTTGTGACATTTATATTTGAGTCTATAATCTGTCCTGAGCTAGTTTGTTGTTGTTGTTGTTTTATGTAAAATAAAGGTCACAGTCTGGGTGTATTTCTTAACAGATATTTCAATTTTCCATCTTAAATTGTGAAAGGTTGTTTCTTCTCTCATTTTATTTCTTTGAAAAATTTGTTACAAATCGGTATAGCATATGTGTGAGCCAGTTTCTGACCATCTGTTCTATTTATCTGTTTTTTTCTTACTGTTAATCTTGCTGCCCTTCTTTATGCCAATCTCATGTTATTTTATTTACTCAGTTTTATATTGAGTCTCAGAATCAAAGATTTTACTGGTTCTGCTATGTCCTTTAAATTTCCATCTAATTTTATGATTAGACTGTAAATGTCTACAAAATTTTGTTAAGGTTATGGTTAGGATTGTACTGAATCTGTAGATTAATATAGTTAAGAATTGACATTTCTAAACATTTAAAACTTTAATTCTACAAATAATGCTATATATATTTATTGTTCTTAATTTATCTTAATATTTTGTGTTTATCAGAATCGAGGTTATTAAAAAGTTTTGTTAAATTTATTTCTAAACTGTTTATGTTTAATGCTAATTTAAATGGCATTGTTTTCATATCTTAATGTATTTTCCATGTGTTACTTTTTAGTATGTGGAAGTACATTTTTTGCATAATTACCTTAATTCTGGACATTACTAATTTATTAATTATGGTAATTTTGTGGCAGATTGGATAAAGAAAATAATAGAATGTATAAAGATAGCCCATGCCAAAAGACAGCAGGAATAGTTATATAAGACAAAATAGATTTAAAGACAAAAAGTATAATAAGAAACAAATTAAGTCATTACATAATAATAAAGTGGTAAATTCAGCAAAAGGATATGGCAATTGTTGGTATATATGAACCCAACACTGTAGCATCCAGATGTTTAAATCAAATATTAATAGAGCTGAAGAGAGAAAAAGACCCAAATAAAATAACAGCTAGATAGTTCAACACTCACTTTCAGCATTAGAAACTTCATCTAGATAGTATTAATAAATCAAAAAAGACACATTGAACTTAATCTGCACTATAAATCAAATAAGGCTAATAAATATTTACAGAACATTTTATCCAATGGCTTTAGAATACACATTCTTCTCAACACATGGATTATTCCCAAAGGTAAGCCATATGTTAGGCCACAAAACACATCTAAAAACATTAAAAAAATTGAACTCATATCAGCCATCTTCTCTGACCATATTGGAATAAAAATGGAAATCAATAACAAGATACATTTTTGAAATGATGTAAATAAATGGAATTTAAGCAATATGCTTCTTAATAACCAGTGAGTCATGAACAAGTTAAGAAGAAATTTGTTTTTAAATTGGAACAAATGATAATGGAAACACAACATAGCAAAACTTATGGGCTACAGCAAAAGTAGTATTAAGAGGGAAATTTATAACTGTAAGTACCTAGATGAAAGAAGCCGGAAATCTTCAGACAAATCACCTAATGATGAGTCTTAAAAATGAGAAAAGTAAGAGCAAATGAAACCAAAAATTAGTAGAAGGAAAGAAAAAATAAAGATAAGAGCAGAAATAAATGAAATTAAAAGAAGAAAACAATATAAAATATCAAAAAACCAAAAGTTGTTTTTGTTTTAAAAAGATAAAATTGACTAAATGTGAAAAAAGAAAAAAGACCCAAGTATACAAAATTAGAGATGAAAAAGAAGGTATTATTACCAATGTCGCAGAAATTCAAAGGACAATTAGAGTCTACTTCGAATAACTACATGTTAATAAATTGGAACACCTAGAAGGACTGGATAAGTTCCTTTACACATAAAACCAATCAAGATTGAACCAGACCAGAAAGAAATCTAAAACCTTAACAGGCCAGCAATGAGTAATAAGATTCAAGCCACAATAATAAATCTTACAGCAAAGGAAAGCCCAGGACCTGATGGCTTCACTGCTGAATTTTACCACATATTTAAAGAAAAATTAAGTAAGATTTGTATTAAAAATCCTACTCTAACTACTTAGAAAAATAAAGGAGGAGGGACTTTCAAATTCATTTTAGAAGGCCAGTATACCCTGACACCAAAACCAGACAAACGCACATGAAAAACAAACAAAAATAGCAAACAACAGCCAAAAACTACAGGTCAATACACCTGATGAACATTAACAAAAATATCCTCAACAAAATACTAACAAACTAATTCCAAAAATACATTAAAATGATTATTCATCATGACCAAGTGCAATTTATCCCAGGGCTACAAAAATGATTCAGGAAATGTAAATCAACAAATGTGATACATGATATCAACAGAGTGAGAGATATAAACCAAAGGATCATTTCAATTGATGCTGACTAGGCATTTGATGAAATTTAGAATTCTTTATGATAAAAACTCTCAGAGAACTGGGTATAGAGGAAACATACCTCAACATAATAAAAACCATGCATAGAGGATCCACAGCTAGTATCATACTGAATGGGGAAAAATTGAAAGCTTTTCCTCTAGGATCAGGAACACAACAATGATGCCCACTTTTACCTCTGTTATTTAACAGATTACTGGAGGTTCTATCTGTAGCAATGAGGCAACAGAAATAAAAGCCATCCCCATTAGAAAGGAAGAAGTCGAAATTTTTATTTGCAGATTACATAGTCTTATATTTGGGAAAAACTACACACACACACACACACACACAGACACACACACAAACTACTAGAACTGATATGCAAATTCAGTGAAGTTTTAAAATACAAAATTAACATACAAATATCTATAACATTTCTATATGCCAACAGTGAGCAACGTGAAAAAGAAATCAAGAAAATAATCATATTTTCAATAGCTATGAATAAAATTAAATACCTAAGATTTAACTTAACCAAAGAAGTAAAAGACTTGCACATTAAAAATTATAAAGCATTGATTAAAGAAATTGAAAAGCATACACAAAACCATAAAATGTATTCTGTGGTCATGGATGGAAAACAACAATATTGTTAAAGTGTCCATATTACCTAAAGCAAGGTACAGATTCAATGCAATTCCTATCAAAATATCAATGACATTTTTCACAGAAATAAAAAAAAAAAACTTCAAAATTTATATGGAACTGCAAAGAACCTAGAATAGCCAAACCTACACACAGAAAACAAAAACAAAAACAAAAAAACCTGAAGAATCACATTAAATTGACTTCAGATTACTTCAAATTATACCACAGAGCTATTGTAACAAAAAGAGCATGTTCCTGGCATCAAAGCAGACACATAGATCAACAGAACAGTATAGAGAACCCAGAAACAAATTTATATATCTATAGTAAACTCATTTTCAGCACAGGTGTCAAGACCATGCATTGGGGAAAGGAAAATCTCTAGTAAATGGTTCTGGGAATACTGGATAGTTACATGCAAAAGAAGAAAACTGGACCCCATCTCTCACCATATACAAATTCAAATAAAAATATATTAAATACTTAAATCTAAGGCCTCGTATTATTATACCACAAGAAAATATTGGGGTAAATTTCCAGGACATTGATCTGGGCAAAGATTTCTTGAGTAATATCCCACAAGCACAGGCAACCAAACTAATAGACAAATAGTATCACATTAAGTTAAAAAAATCTTCTGCACAGTAATGGAAACAATCAACATAGTGAAGAGACAACATACAGAATGAAAGAAAATCTTTTCAAACTATTTATATGACAAAGGATTAATAACCAGAATATGTAAGAAGCTCAAACTACCCTGTAGGAATAAAAACCTAATAATACAATTTTTAAATGGGCAAAAAACCTAATAATCTAATTTTGAAACAGGTAAATAGATATTTCTCAAAAAAGATGTATGAATGGTGAACTGGTATATGAAAGGTGCTCAAAATTATTGCTCATCAGATAAATGCTAAACAAAACCACACTGAGATACTATCTAACCACAGTTAATATAACTTTTATCCAAAGACAGGCAATAGTGAATGCTGGCAAGGATGCGGAGAAAGGCAATCCTTGTACAGTGTTGATGGAAATGGAAATTAGTACAACTACTATGGAGAAAGTTTGAAGGTTTCTCAAAAACTAAATATGCAGCTGCCTTATGATCCAGCAGTCTCACTGCTAGACATATACAGTAAAGAAAAGAAAGCAGTATATGAAAGTGATAACTTTACTCCCATGTTTATTAGAGCACTATTCACAATAGTGCTGTAACAGACCAACAGCCAAGACTTGGAAACAACATTAAGTGTCCATCAACTGATAAATGATTAAAGAAAATGCGGTACATATACACAATGGAGTACTATTCAGCGGTTAAAAACAATGAGATCCTAACATTTTCAACAACATGGATGGAACTGGAGATTATGTTATATGAAATCATCCAGGCACAGAAAGGCAAACATCACATGTTCTCACATACTTTGTGGAAGCAACAAAAAAAAAAAAAAGAAAAAAAAAAAAAATGAACCCATGGAGCCAGAGAGTAGATGGTTATCAGAGGCTAGGTATTGGGGAATTGGGATGGGGGGAACGTGATTGGTTAACGGGCACAAAAAAATAGAAAAATAGGAAGAATGAATAAGATCTAGTATTTCATAGCATAGTAGGGTGACTATAGCAAGCAAAGATTTAATTATAAATTAAAATATAGCTAAAAGAGTACAATTAGATTATTTATAACACAAAGGATAAATGCTTGAGGTGATGAATACCTCCACGTACCCTGATGTTCTTATTACATATTGCATGCTTGTATCAAAATATTCCACGTAGCCCATAAATATGTACACTAGTATGTACTCACAAAAATTAAAAATTAAAAAAGAAAAAAAATCATATAAGAAACACTGTTTTGGACAGAATTCTTTAAATGGACTAGTCTATGTTAAAATAGAAAGATGAAAAGGATGTTTCCTTGCTTGGAATATTATAAATAAGACTAACAACAAAAGACAACAATATTTTAAAATAGGTGTTTTGATTGAATCTTTGCAGTCTGTTTGGAAGATATTTTTTAATATTTGGGTGTTATGGAAGGAGGAACGTGGTCACTAATGATGAATTAAAATTTGGCATGGAAAAAACATATCTGAAAGATAATTTTACATAAAAGCTCCAAGAACAGTGTGTATGCGTGTGTGTGTGTGTGTGTGTGTGTGTGTGTGTGTGAAGATTGTTCTCAAAATGCAGGTGGGAAAATTCTTCAAATATTCCTGTATCATATGCAGACACATGGGATCCTGTTGGTTGGACTGGATCGTGAAAATGTTAGAGTACACTGGTGACACTGGCAAGAGTGCATGCTAAAGATCTGCAGTGAAAGGCAGCCCTTCACCATCTGGAAATTCTCTCATCCAAATTGCCGATCGTGACCTCCCTTTGAGAAGCATGATTTTACATAAGTGCTACAGCCACATATACTATCACACTTTCTTTAGGGTATGTTAGCTACTGGGATCCATCAATATTTCTCTGGTTACAAGCATGCTGTCAATATGTTTGTTTGCTAAAAGGATCACTTTATTTAATTAATAGTTGTTTTATCAGTAATATACAACCATTTCAAGGTCAGGAATATATTTATGTTGTATTCTAAAAATATATTTCTTATTTTTAAAGCATATTTTAATAAGGAATAGCAAGACCAAAGAAGGAAGAAGCCAATAACAGATATTGATAAATTACAGATATTTTAGTTTTTACTGAAAGTAGCTGTCCATGGTGACTCTGGACCACATGGGTCTCACTAGTCTCTGGTCTACTTTCCTTGAGAGGTAAAAACATATTTTATGCGACTTTACATCAGCTTACACATAGTGTTTTGTTTTTAAATGCAAGATTAAAAAGTAGGCTGGGCATGGTGGCTCACACCTGAAATCCCAGCATGCTGGGAGGCCAAGGTCGGTGGATCGCCTGAGGTCAGGAGTTTGAGACTAGCCTGAACAACATGGTGAAACCTCATCTCTACTGAAAGTACAAAATTAGCCGGGTGTGGTGGGGCATGCTTGTAATCCCAGCTACTCAGGAGGCTGAGGCAGGAGATTCTCTTGAACCCAGGAGGCAGAGGTTGCAGTGAGTTGAGATCATGCCATCCCACATCAGCCTGGGCCACAAGAGTGAAACTCTGTCTAAAACAAAAACAAAAGACAAACAGTAAAAATATTTGAAAGTGAAAGAAAATAGGATTTTCAACAAAATTTGTTATGTTTATTATTGACAATATCTAATATGCTTATTCCATTTAAATTTATGCTTGATATTCAAGTTTTTCCAATACATTAAAATGATGTTTGTCACACACTATGTATCTTCTATAATACGTAACATGTCTTATGCATATCAGATATGTAATATTCCATGCCAGGCCAGGAAAAGTATGTTTAATATTTTTAATATTAAAATGTTTAACACTAAGTACGTAATATGTCTATTTCATACTAAACATGTTTTTCCTGGCTAGGCATGGTGGCTCACACTTGTAAGCACAGCACTTTGAGAGCCCAAGGCTGGAAGATCACTTGTGCCTAGGAGCACAAGGAGCTAGGCTCAAGTCACTCTACTGGAGCCTGGGCAACAGAAAACAACCTTGTCTCTTAAACAATTATATAATAAATAAAATAAAAAGTAAAAATATGTTTCCTATCCTTATACACACACACATATGCATACACACACACACACACACACACACACACACACACACACACAGTGAAGTGAGGGGAGTTACCCTTATAAGAATGAAGGGATTGAGAAATGGAAAAGGTACATAAGTCATCATTCTAATAAGCAGCATGGCCAATTATCTCTGATTCTATAACACATACTTTATGTAGGAACTTTCATATCTTCCAAAGAATCATTAATAAGAATCTTTAGTAAGAATGGTGTAATCATGTCTAGTCTTGAATAAATTAAGTACATCTAACTCAGAAATAAAAGTATTTATTTCTACCACATTCTTTCTTGCATGGATTCACATTTCTAGCTCCTGACAAACACGTAAGTGTTTTATTACATACTACAGACTAAATGGACATCTGTTGAAAGTTTTGGGAATTCTCTAAAATGTCTTCACGAAGACAATTTAAAAGTGAAACATTGTCTGGAATCCATTTAGTGCCCTTCAGGGATTTTTAAAATTCCTTGAAACTTACTAAAATTTTTTACAGATTTGAAACTCAGCAGATCTTCGTTTATTTTATCTCAACTAATGTTTTTTCTTTGACAAACACACACCAGTTTTTTTGCTTTGGCTAGAATTAACAAACACAGGTGTTAAAATTTTCAGTTTCCTCGTATTTTTTCTACTTAATGTGCTATGGAAAGTCATTAAGCTTCTATAAAAGACACATTTTCCCAATTCATGACACCTAAAGAAACTGCCCAGAAAATGTGTCTCCAGTACGTGAGCCAGTGCAGGCCTTCCCATATGTATTCTGCAAGCAGGTGTTTCATTCGCAGTTTGCCAAAAGCAAACTGTTTTTCAGGTGTATAGAGAACATCATCTTTGTATAAAAAAGGAACAGTGATAACTACTTATGGGCAAGTCTTGCTCAGTATGAGAGCAATACAGAGTTGTTGAATAAAGGGTTGAATTGAGCACACGATGTTTAAACAGCCGAAGCACACCCCTCCAGTCAGGCACCATGTTGACTAGTCACTCCAGAATGGATGAAGATAAAACATGAGCACAGAGCCAGAAGATGGGGGTTAACATTGTTAAAATACCTTTTGTTTAAAACAAACAGCAGTACTTTATCACATCCCTGTGAGTTAAACTCTATTATAGTCACTCGATCAACACAAGACCATGAATAAAATTCTATACAACTTCCTGAGTCACACAGTTAATAAAGAATGTGCGAGAATTCAAACTCACATCAGAGTAATAAGAAAGCCTAATTTTAAGTGCTGAAATTCCGCTTTGGTTTCTCGTCTCTTATCTTATTCTTGGAAGTTGTACCTCTGGAACTAGAATACTTCATATGAATTCCAAATAGTGAATAAGACTCTGCCATTCTATGGAGAAACTGGCAAAAAAAAAAAAAGACTATTTTCCTTTCCGCTTTTCCAATACTTTGGATTATTGACTGAATCAATCAGGTACTGTGTCTTGGTTCATTTTGTTTTTCCTTTCTTACTAACCATGACCCTACATCTAGGCTTATTTCATCATAGTTCCTATGGAGTCTAATGGCGTCTTACATATGTTTTTTTTTGTTCTAAATGTATGCATTTTTCCATTAGTAATTGTTGTATTTTACAGAGGCTGTCAAGATACTAACTATGTTATCTTATTTAAAAGTAGAATGCCATTATACCTACCTGCAAGAAAAAGGCATTACAGTAGAACAATTTAGCACACATTTCTGATTAAACGGACCTAATTTTTAACCCAACTCTACCACTAACTGGTAGTAAATATGACTAAATTACATAATATTTTTATGTTTATTTTCATTTCCTATTTAGTGAAACTGATGGTAATTCCAACCATATTGGGTTCTTTTGAATATTAATGATATAGTATATCTAAATAACTTATGAGATGACCTCTTATTGTCTAGTATATAGTGATGCTAATAAATGTTTATCATTGTTATTATAATTAGAATTTATATATTTAGATTTTATCTGCTTTCTTGAGCAGTATTAACATAACCATGAGAAAAAACCGATAAAACTGATTAGATACCCCACTATGCTTAGCCCTAAATTCTACTAGTTACATAACAAAACCATTTGCCAAAACATTGCAGGCAACAGCTTAAAACTCAAAGGACTTGGCGGTGCTTTATATCCCTCTAGAGGAGCCTGTTCTATAATCGATAAACCCCGATAAACCTCACCACTTCTTGCCCCAGCCCCTTTTGCCCTCATCCTATATACAAAGCCTCATCTTCAACAAGCCATCTTCAACAAACCCTACAAAGGTTATGGAGTAAGCACAAGTAAACACATAAAAACGTTAGGTCAAGGTGTAGCTCATGAGGTGGCAAGAAATAGCTACATTTTCTACACCCTGAAAATCTCACGATAATCTTTATGAAATCTAAAGGCTCAAGGATAATTTAGCAGTAAACCAAGAATAGAGTGCTTGGTTGAATAAAGCCATGAGGCACACACATACCACCTGTCACCCTCCTGAAATATTGTTTGAGAAACAACTGCTACTAAAAACTCTCTACAAACATGTAGAGATAAGTTGTAACACGATAAGCATACCAAAAAGTGAGCTTGGACAAACCAAAGTGTAGCTTAACCTAAAGCATCTAGCTTATACCAGAAGATTTCATCAGAACCTGATCACTTAAATTCTAGCCCCAAACCTCACTAAAAATATTACCAAATCATCCTAATTAAAATCATTTACCTTAGACAAAAGTATAGGTAATATAATTTTTTCCCTGGTGCAATAGACATAGAAACGTAAGGGAAAGATGAGAGAACTGAATCAAGCATTAAAAAGAAAAGACAAACACTTATGCCATCTGACAAAGATCTATTATCCAGAATCTACAAAGAACTAAAACAAATATACAATAAAAAAACAAAGAACCCCATCAAAAAATGGGCAAATAATATAGACAGACACTTTTCAAAAGAAGACATTTATGTGGCAAACAAACTTATGAAAAAATGCTCATCATCACTGGTCATTAGAGAAACACAAATTAAAATCACATTGAGATACCATCTCATGCCAGTTAGAATGGCAATCATTAAAAAATCTGGAGACAACAGATGCTGGAGAGGATGTGGAGGAACAGAAATGCTTTTACATTGTTGTTGGGAGTGTAAATTAGTTCAACCATTGTGGAAGACAGTGTGGTGATTCCTCAAGGACCTAGAAATAGAAATTCCATTTGATCCAGCAATCCCACTACTGGGTATATACCCAAGGGATTATAAATCATTCTCTTATAAAGACACATGCACACATATGTTCATTGTGGCAGTGTTTACAATAGCAAAGACTTAGAACCAATCCAAATGTCCATCAATGATAGATTGAATAAAGAAAATGTGTCACATATACACCATGGAATACTATGCAGCCATAAAAAATGATGAGTTTGTGTCCTTTGCAGGGACATGGATGAATCTGGAAACAATCATTCTCAGCAAACTGACACAAGAACGGAAAACCAAACACCACATGTTCTCACTCATTAAGTGGGTGTTGAACAATGAGAACACATGGACACAGGGAGGGAAACATCACACACTGGGGTCTGTTGGAGGGTGGGGGTCTGAGGGAGGGATAGCAGGAGGTGGAGGGACTGGGGAGGGTTAACATTAGGAGAAATACCTAATGTAGGTGGCAAGGGGATGGATGCAACAAACCACCATGGCATGTGTATACCTATGTGAAAATCCTGCAAGATCTGCACATGTACCCCAGAACTTAAAGTAAAATTAAATAACAAACAAAAACAAAATAAAAAAACTTAAATAAAAAGTCTCTATATACCAAATTGAAACTGATAAGCTTTCTATAAATACTGTGTTGTCAGCATCTGCCTCGTTATTAAGCTTTGTGTTTTCCTAGACTCACAGAGTTGAAACTAGTGACCCAGAATAGACCACCTTTAGGTCTCCTGAGTCAGTTTTATTTTGGATTACCACTCTCCATAGAAAATGAGAGAGAACACTACCATGTCCTATTTGACAGTTTTCTAATTTTTGTATTATTTTCTTCATATAGTTTACTTGTCAATATTTTATAAACTCCATAACACCTTGCTATTGTTTGCATAAAAAATCAATGTATATACATGAATTAAAAACATAATAATATTTATATTAGCCCAGACATTCAGCATTTTTCTTGCTCTTCATCTCTTTCTATGGATCTGGGCTGTCATCTTGAGTAATTTCTTTTCAGTTTAACTAATTTCCTTTAATCAATTATTCATTTTATCTTTTTGTCTTTTGAATTGTTTATTTCTAGAATTGCCTTTGGTTTTTATTTGAAAAGAGCTCCTTTCACTCTGCTGAATTTACTTTCTTTTCACCTTATTGATTTGCACATGATGAACCAACCTCACACCCCAGAAAGCCTACTTGATTCTGGTGGTTTAGTTTTTGGATATATTGCTGAATTAGGTTTGCAAGTATTTTATTGAGGATTTTTTTCCTCAGTATTCATCTGGGATATTGTTGTGTGTGTGTCTCTTCCAGATTTTGGTATCAGGATGCTGATGGGTTCATAGAATGAGCTTGGGAGGAATCCCTCTTCCTCATTTTTTTTGGAATAGTTTCAGTATGAATGGTACCAGATCTTCTTTGTCCAAATTTGGCTGTGAATCCATCTGGCCTTATGCTTTTTTGATTGGTAGGCTATTTATTACTAGTTCAATTTCATGACTTGTTACTAATCTGTTTAGGCAATCCTTTTTTTCTGGTTCAGTCTTGGGAGGGTGTATGTCTTCCTGAATGTATCTAGTTCTTCTAGGTTTTCCAGTCTGTGTGCAAAGAGGTGCTTTTAGTAGTTTCTGGAGGTTATTTTTATTTTTGTGAGATCAGGGTTAACATCACTTTTGTCATTTCTAATTGTGTTTATTTGAATCTTTTCTCTTTTCTTCTTTATTAGTCTAGCTAGCAGCCTATGTACTGTATTAATTTTTTTAGAAGAACAACTTCTGGATTCATTGTTCTTTTGAATGGCATCAATTTTCATGTCTCAATTTCCTTCAGTTCAGCTCTGATGTTGTTTATTTCTTGTCTTCTTCTAACTTTGGGATTGGTTTGCTCTGGCCTCTTTATTCTTTCAGTTGTGATGTTATTATAAGTTGTTAATTTGAGGTATTTCTAAATTTTTTGTTGTGGGTGTTTAATTTCCATCTTAACACATCCTTAGCTGTGTCCCAGAGATTCCAATATGTTGTATCTTTGTTTCAATTAGTTTCAAATAACTTCTTAATTTCTACCTTAATTCAGGTGTATATTGTTTGAATTGCATGAAATTAATTTTCACGTAGAAATGTTCATGTAATTGCATGGTTTTGATTTTTTTAGTCTTGATTTTTATTTTTATTGTGTTGTGGTCTGAGAGTATATTTGGTATGATTTCATCCTGTTACATTTGCTAAGGATTGTTTGATGTTGGATTATTTGGTCAATTTTCGAGTATGTGCCATGTGGTAATAAGAAGAAAGTATATCCTGTGGTTTGGGAGTATAGAGTTCTGTAGAGGTCTATCAGACCCATTTGGTCCAAAGCTGAGTTTAGGTCCTGAATATCTTTATTACTTTTCTGCCTCGATGATCTGAGTAATCCTGTCAGCAGACCATTGTATTCTCCCATTATTATTCTATAAGGGTTGAAGTTTCCAAAGTTATAAAAACAAGCAATGGTGAAAGGACTTCCTATTCAATAAATAGTACTGAATAAACTGGTTAGCCGTGTGCAGAATATTGAAAGAGGACCTTTCCATATACCAGTTACAAAAATAAACTCAACATGGATTAAAATTGAAATATAAACCCCAAAACTATAAAAACCCTGGAAGGCAACCTAGACAATGTTATTAAGTACACAGGAATTAGCAAAGATTTTATGACAAAGATGCCAAAAGCAACCATAACAATAGCAAAAATTGATAAATGAAACCTAATAAAATGTAAGAGTTTCTGCACAGAAAAAAACAAAAAGCAACAAAAAAACTATCAACAGAGTGAACAGGCAGCCGCAGAATGAGAGAAAATGTTTGCAACGTAACCATCTGACAAAGGTCTAATCTACGACATCTACAAGGGACTTAAACAAATTTAGCATGAAAAAAACCCAACCCCATTAAAAAGTGGGCAAAGCACATGAACAGACAGTTTTCAAAAGAAGACATACATGTGGCCAAGAAGCATATGAAAAATAGCTCAGTATCACTGGTCATTAGAGAAGTGCAAATCAAAAGCACAGTGTGATATCATCTCACAGCAGTCAGAATGATGATTATTAAGAAGTCAAAAACAACAAATGGGGTATACTTATACACTTGGTAGGAGTGTAAATTAGTTCAACCATTTTGAAAAACAGCATGGCAGTTCCTGAAAGAGCTAAAAACAGAACTAATATCCAATCCAGCAATCCCATTACTGGTTATATACCCAGAAAAATATAGATAATTGTACCATAAAGAATGAATGTGAATGTTCATTGCAACAGTATACAGGATTGGAATCTCAGTGTTGGTCCATATGTTCTCCATTTTAGTTCTCCTAAGTATTAATGACAGTCCTCTGTATAAATATAGCAATTTTTCTTCCCCGATATTCCAGGTAGAGTTAGTCACAGAGCAGCAGCAGAGAAAAAAACAGGAGAGATGAGGATGAGGCACACAGGAATGTCAGAGAGATCTGAAGGATGACAATTTAACCCGTCCTTGCTGGCTGTAACCATGATGCAGGAGACCATGAGTTGAACAATTCTGGCAAACTCTAGAAGCCGAAAATAACCCATGTCATCAGCTACCAAGGAACCAGTGACCTGAGTCTTGCAACCATATGAAACCAAATTTTGCTAAAAAGCCAAATAAGTCTCGAAGCAGATTCTGCCCCAGACTCTCCTGATAAAATTCTAGCTTTAAGGGACTCACAGCAGAGAAGCTAATGGTGGAGCTGACTGGATTTCTAAGCTACAGAAATGTGAGGTAGTAAATTTACATGGTTTGGGTCACTAAATTTGTGGTAATTTATTATGACAGTGCTTTTGATAGAACAAAAAATAATTTGCAGTATTTTTTATGGAGTAAAAACTTGAAGGAAAAATAGGATGAACTGGAAGAGGATAATTTATTATAGGATAATACATGTTATTGATGGTTTATCCGTAATTGTAAAAGAGCTATAGAAAGAAACAGAGAATGGGCTAATTGAAAATAATGAAAGCTATTCTCAGAGAGTAAACTGTTAGCATTTAAAATGAGACCTCAGAGATTTTAGATAATAGCAATGTACTATGATGCTTCAAAGAAGGAATGACTGAGGCACAAATGAAAACTCTCTAGTTTAGAAAGCCAAGAACACATGATAACAGGTAAGTAGATGAACCCAAAGGCTTTAACAGTGAAATACTCTTGATGTTGGGATAGAGAGAAAATTCTGAGATACTCGTTAAATCCACAACAAATATGTTGGAATGACAACTTTGGTAGAAAGTATCAGGAAGTCAGTGGTTATAAAGTCAAATGAAAAAATTCACAGAAGAGTGATATTTACACCAGAGAAAATTGTTGCTATGATTTTTTTTTTAACATTTACCGTGTTTTAGCATGCTGTTGTCATTTTTCAAAATGTTCCATAATTTCTACTTTATGGAATTTTACAGTAGAAGAATATATGTTTTATATCTTTTTATGTTAGTTTATATTAGATGATATATGCAGCAGACATATATTACTAGATATAAATATGCATTAAATATAAATACTTTAATATGGAGATTTTTATATTTATACAATTTTCAAAAGGAGGAAAAGTACAAATTCCAGGTATTTCCTAACTTCATTTCAAGGTTCTGTTTTTGCAGCTTCAGTCCAAATATTAGGAAACTATTAGCACTTAGAGGCCAGCAAAATGCAGAGAAACACTGTCAACATCACAACTTCCTACGACTAATGAGCAGACAATGGAAAAACAGAAAATGGCATCAACTAAATCTCACATCTGCACATGCATGTATTGGAGAGAAAAATGTCTTCCGACCACCTTCTATCTTCACAAGTTTGTGCATGTCCCTCATGGACACACCTCCAACTATATCCAAAATCCTAGAAACAAAAAAATCTCTTACTGCTTCTCCAGTGTGATACAGTGGAGAGGAAAAAAAGATGATGACAATGACAGTTAAGTGCCAAAAACCATGATTATTAACCACCTCAAATATTTAAATGCTTCTGTGATATATTTAGTTGGGTTTTCTATAAGCATATAGAATATGGCAAATTAAAAACAAAAAACTCATTTTCTTTGTTGTTCTCCAAAAATGTTCTACTTTTGAGTCATTTTTATCTTTCAGTTCTTCCCTGACAATGACTTATTTCAAGTTCATAATTTGTCACATATCCTTAAAAATGTAACAAAGTATACTCTATTATTCATTTAATATTTTCAATACCTCCATCAATCCATCCTCTATTGGATTGGATTAATAGTGATACCACTATTATTTTTCTATAGCTTTTATTGCTCGCACTATGCATTCAAACTCTTTTTTCATGGTGGGGAGGGGGTGGGTGGATCCAGGTCTCATTTTGTTACCCAGGCTGGAGTACAGTGGCGCAATCATGGCTCACTGCTGCCTCAGCCTCCTGGCTCAGGTGACCCTCCTGCCTCAGCCTCCTGCGTAGCCAAGACCACTGGCATGAGAGAAACTACACTTGGCTAATTTTAAAATTATTTGTAGGGACAAGGTCTCCCTATTTCCCAGGCTGACTTTGAACTCCTGGGCTTAAGCAATCCTCCTGCCTTGATCTCCCAAAGTGCTGGATTATAGGAATGAGCCACTGCACTTGGCCCAAAATTTTTAATCTAATTTTTTTTTTTTGTCATGAATAAATCTTCATGATTTGGCTCTTGGCAACCTGCCAAGTTTTACCTTTTGCCTCTCTTGTGCATCTTTCTACCTTGAATTCATATTAAAGTACTTGAATATTCTCAAATAAGGCACATGCCACATAATGCTTTCTTGTGTTAACATGTGGCTTTCCCACATTGCTCTGGTTGTCCTAAGACCGTATCAGCATGGGTAATTCCCAAGCATCATTTAACAATTATTAAATGAACCATCTTATCTTCGATACTTTTCTGTCTAGCCAAGTCCAGATTACGCGCCCTTACTATGATGACCTTAGCTTCCCAAGCACATCTACCTTGTTATTTACAGATTATTTTTAAAAATTTTGTTTTAAATTCTTACAAAATTCTAAATATCTAAATTCTCAAAAAGAATCCATGAAAGTCTTAAATTCTTATGAAATTCTAGATATCTGCGTCTCTAAAATTCATAGGATACTCTATGTTCCATACATACTAAAGTATGTCAACAATTAAATAAACATTTATTTACAATGATCTCTGAAAACCTATAAATGTGGAAATATATAAGCACTCATGAACATATACAAATGATTATTGAGATTGCTAAAACTGTTAAGTCAGACAACAATATGGAAGATATAATAATGTGTGTAGCTATGTTCTATTGCTAGAAAAGAAGATATATAAATGTGAACATAGGCAACCTAAGTTTACATTCATAGTCATGGTGAATGTTAGTTGAAATTAAGAGAAAACATAGCATCCAGTCATTTGCTGTGTCTGTAAAAACTTTTGCCAATGTTGTGGCAAAAGATTGCTTCAGACTGATGTGTCTACATGGCACTGAGGAAGAGGGATGGATATTGGTTGGTGATGATGGAATGGAATGGTCACTTGACATCAAAACATATATTATGAATTTGATTATTTCATGGTTGAAGATGAATTGACTCTCAGTTTTATTTCAAACATACAGTGTTGGATATTAATTTCAGCAATAGGATTTTTTAATGAAATTTACCCTTTAGATTAAATATCAACCCTGCATATATTCTTTATGATGTCCAAACTGAGTTTTATAAATATGATTCTTAGTTTGTGTCCTTTGTAGGGACATGGATGAATCTGGAAACTATTATTCTCAGCAAACTGACACAAAAACAGAAAATCAAACACCACATGTTCTCACTGATAGGCAAGTGTTGAACAATGAGAACACATGGAAACAGGGAGGGGAGCATCACACACTGGGGTCTGTTGAGGGGGAACTAGGGGAGGGACAGCAGCGGATAGGCAGGTTGGGGAGGGATAACATAGGGAGAAGTGCCACACATAGGTGATGGGGGGGATGGAGGCAGCAAACTACATTGCCATGTATGTACCTTTGTAACAATCCTATATGTTCTGCACATGTACCCCAGAACCTAAAGTGCAATAATATGTGTGTGTGTATATATATATATATATATATATATATATATATATATATATGTGTGTGTGTGTGTGTGTGTGTGTGTGTGTATAAATTAAAAAAAAGAAATAATGATTACTGGCAAATATTCTATTTATTAACAATTTTAAGCCCTACATTCCAGTTTGCTTAAATACAATTCAAAAATTATATATGGCACAGCTACTTCAATTGCAGAGGAGTGCATAATAGAATTGTACCAATATGTACGCACAAGGGAAAAAATGGCTTATATCAAAGCTGTAAAATTAAAATTTAATAATTGTTTTATAGTATTCTAAACACTCCTTATCTAAAGTTACAACTTGAAATACATTTTATTTTTATCCTTTAAAATCAATTTGAGCCAAGTGAGGTCAATAAAGAAATAACCAATAATATCACAGTTTTAATACAAATTTCTAACAAATTTCTACATTCCAATGAAAATGTATTTAAATAGATCATAAAATAAAATTTGATATTATTAATATTTATGGAAAAATAAAATATGTATTTCCATTTCCATTAAGTATTTCTGTAACCATCGCTAATCATCATGATAGCATCTGGACCTCAGAAACCTGCATCTTCATGGATAGAGTGGAAATGATGCTTTACATTAATCACATCCCTTAATTCAGGGAGTACACCAAGCTTAGTTATCAATACCTAAAGCTTTAAAATATATTATATGCAGATGTTGTAATTATCTATTATAAGCTCCTAATAACTTGTCAACTTAAGCTGCATTTGATTTATATTTATTTACTGAAAAGCATTATCTTTTGCATAAATATTTCTGATCCTAGTATTTTGATGTGATTTCAGTTATCATACATGAATATTTATCATTTTTTATGTCTGGGAATAGTTATGTGGTTTTTTTTAATAAGTAAAATAGACTTAGGATACAAGATGGCCGATTAGGAGCAGCTGAGGATTGCAGCTCCCAGTGAAAGCCTGGAGGGTGAGTGGATGCCACATTCCCAGACGGATTTTTATTGCCCACAGACCAGGATATTCCCAGGGGGAGGAGCCCCAAGGGTCGCCAGCGCAGCTGGTTTGGCCGGCGCAGCTATTTTCGCCGGCGCGGCCTGCACCACTGTTTTCACTGGCGCGGCTGTTTTCGCCGCCGCTGTTTGGAGTGGTGCTCCGGCGCAGCAGTTTCCCATACAAAATACGTGGGACCGGGTGCCGTTTTAGCTGCGAATTGGAGCTCCGGGAAGGCAGAGCCACTCATTCATCTGATTTAAAAAAAGGGGACTGAAATAGGCTGCCCGGCCAGGAGATTTCCCAGGCAAAAAGACGCCAGCACCTGCGGTTTCAGCCAGCGCAGTGGGTCACTGCACGGGAAATCACACAGATCCCGGTGCCTTTTCAACCGGTGGCTGGAACACCTGGGAGACAGTCGACCATTCAACTAAAAAAGACGCTCTGAGGCAGGGAGCCAGGTGAACAGGCTCGGCTGGTCCCACCCCCCAAAAAAAAAATAGCCATCAGAAACGCTCTGGATCGAGAGTTTCACAGCAAGCACAGCTGAACCCAGGACAGTCCAGCTCTGTGGGGGAGGGGCGTCCGCCATTACTGAGGCAGTCTGCCACTACTGAGGGAGTTTGCCATTGCAGAGGCAGTTCTAACTACACTGGTATAAACTGGACTGCAGGGAAGTTCACACAGCAGCTGGGCGGAGCCCACACCAGCTCAGCAAAGCCTCTGCAGGCAGTGACTAGGATGCCTCATCGATGGGCAAGGTAGCCCTGAGAAAAAGGCAGCAGCACAAGGGAAACTCATAAATAAAGCCCTAACTCCTCGGGACAGAGCACCTGGGGAAAAAAAGGGGTTTATGAGTTCTGCTGCAGCAGACTTAAACGTACCTGCCCAGCAACTCTGAATGAACAACGGAGCTCACAGCTCAGCACTTGAGCTCCTGTAAAGAACACTCTGTCACCTTAAGCAGCTCCCTGACCCCGGTATATCCAAGGAGTCACCTCATAAAGGAGAGCTCAGACTGACATCTGGTGGGTAATCTTCTGGGACAAAGATAGCAAAGAAGAAACTGGCAGCAACCCTTACTGTTCTATAGCTGCTGCAGGTGATCCCCAGGCAAGCAGGGCCAGGAGTGGACCTCAGCAGTCGTACAGCAGAGGGGCCAGACTGTTAGAAGGAAAACTAAGAAACAGAAAGAAATAACTTCATCATCCACAAACCGGACATGCATTGAGAGACCCCATCTGAAAATCACCAACCACAAAGACCACATATAGATAAATCCACAAAGATGGGAAGAAACCAGCGCAAAAAGGAGGAAAACACCCGAAACCAGAACGCCTCTCCTCCTACAAGGGATCACAACTCCTCACCAGCAAAGGAACAAGGCTGGATGGACAATGAGTGTGATGAAATGACAGAATCAGGCT
>PVKV010020688.1:9761-39352 GCA_004027835.1 Alouatta palliata
CTGGTCAACATGGTGAAACCCCGTCTCTACTAAAAATACAAAAATTAGCTGGGCGTGGTGGCACGTGCCTGTAATCCCAGCTACTCGGGAGGCTGAGGCAGGAGAATTGCCTGAACCCAGGAGGCGGAGGTTGCGGTGAGCCGAGATCGCGCCATTGCACTCCAGCCTGGGTAACAAGAGCGAAACTCCGTCTCAAAAAAAAAAAAAGAAGCAACTTGTAAAATTGTAAAATGAGTCATATAAAGTGATGTCTCAAGAAAAATAACTAGTGATATGTAATTTAGGAAATGTAGATGCTTTGTCACTCTAAGAAAATTAGTTAACAAATATATGATACTCAAGGTCACAGTTGAGCGGCATCTGTGGAGGCATAAGTGGCGAAAACTAGCTGTACTTAAAGTAATAAAAAAGTATATTATGTTTCTATAAAGCTCTTGGTAATAAAAATCAGTAGGAATAAGCAAACCTAGGAAACATTTTGAAATAAGAGTTATTTGATATGACCTCAATTTTCCAACTCAAGGCATTTTTCTCCTTTTCTATTCATATTGCTACCACAGCCCCACCCTCGCCCCACCTCTCCCTGTGGCTCAATTCCCTCATATTCCTTCTTCCTTCTGTATTCATTAATTCCCAATCTCAAATAGGAGTCTGAAACTCCAGTAGAGTTATTAAAAGTGATATGAGATGATCATATTTTACCTTCCCATTTCCAGAATTGCATTTTAATAAAGATCAAAGATTAATGCTAAAGTAATGATTTCACATGGCATTCAAGATTGTGGCCAGAAAGTGAGAATATGGAGGAAAGGGCGTTTGATGAGGAAAGGATCAACTAAAGGGTCTTAATGAAAACATACTACGTTAAAAAAAAATCCCTTTTCTACATGTTTGCACCAAGGGTACTATGTGCTTACCTCAGAAGGTAGAATTTAGCACTTCTAACAACCAAATGAAATCTGCTTTTCTCAAATAGCAAAGAAAGACAGTTTTCTGCAATACCCTTATTATGGTTTTTCTTTGTTAGTATCTTCAAAACACTTTAAATGGTAAAGAGAAATTGCTTGTGGTTTAAACATCCAGAGGGCAAGATACTTTATCCTCAACTTTTTGATTTCTTCAAATACTTACAAATTATTCTCAGTAGAAAAATTAGACTCATTTTCTTCACAAGTCTATGAGACAGACTACATAACATGCTAACATAAGTGGCTCTGTTGCATTTCAAATCTCTAGTCATTGGAACAATTGGTTGATTTTGGCAGTCTCCATGACTAATGCATTAACTCCAACCTATCAAATGAACTAAAACCGAGTGTGTTTGAGTATTTGGTCTACAGATAAGCCTATTGGGGGCATCCAAACAAATGAGGTGGACTTGACTGTTCTGGTTCTTTCAGGTTACATTCAGGGAAAAGGTTGCACAACAGTTTATTAGAGCCAAGCCAAAGACATCCATTTCAAAAATCTTCCTTTAAACAATATGACATCTTTGGATTTCGCAAAATTTTGTTACTTCAAATTAAAAGCTTATTAGAAGCAAGTCTTCCCTGCAAACTGACATATTCAATTACAATCATCTGTTCTAGAGAACAGACTGCGTCTAGACAGAAGAATACCACTGTGGCTTAGAAGGAACATGATGCGTTACAGCAGCTGATTCTTGGGCTGGGTGACTGTTTTTATGATCTGCATTGGGAACGCCATGTGATAAACTATTTTGCAGCTTCCCAAATGTGTGTAGGTATCAACAACCTCAATGGTTATAGCCATAAACAAAACAAGATTGAATTATGGCAATGTGTTGGTGATGGGAGAAAAACACATTGGCCAAAGATAGATATGAAACAGCGGTATTAAGAATGCAAAATAAAAGCAAGCAAACAAAACCAGATTAATATAAATTAAAGCCAAGACTCTACGCTTCATGGGATAAAGAATTCTAGCCTTTGTTCCATGTTCCAGGATCCTAACAACTGTGTTTAAGGCAGGGGGTGTGGGGTTATTTATTCACATGTACATGGAATAAGAACAAGCAGTTGGCTGCTTATAAGAATTAAGCATCTGTCTTGGGAGGCTTCCTTTCAAACAGAGCCGTACTGAGTGCATACCATATGAAAGCAAATAGGCTAGGGGAACTACTGTTATAGAAATTTGTAAGAAAGCAGTCTTCCTGTTTTTAAATGTTTAGGCTTAAATGCATGTTTAGACTTTCAGCAAGCTATAACGAAGTAGACATGTTTGATCTTATGAAGAATCTCAGTTTAAATCAATTTCCCTAAAGATGAGTTTATACATGCTATAAATCACACATGCTTTTCGAAGCCACTGCCAGTATGTAAGAAAAGGATTCAGCTCCACCCCTGCCCCGCACCCCACCAACCCTTAAAGTCGGTCATTTTGAGAGACTGAAAATGCAATCATTGTCAATTTTCTGGTTTCCATGGCTTAGAAATCTGAGAAGGCAGGGGTTCATTTCTTAGTAAATTTGCCCCCTAGGTTAAAGAAGGAAGACACAAATGAAAGGAGAGGACATGGCGCATGGTGGTTGCTAAGAAACATGCAACTGAACACAGTCTGCTCCTTAATAATGGCCAGAGGGGGTGTGAGCTGTGATAACATCAGCCATGATAGCTCTGCCTCCTGGCCCAGCAGGGGCCACTGCTGTGGGTAAAATGAAAACGAAGGCAGTCTTGTTAGGGAAAATGTAAGAAGACCTGGAAAGGGAAATGAAAACCTGAGGCCCTTCCCACACTGAGATGGTGCTACAGGTGCCCTGAGGGAAAAGGTATGCTTTGTGTTATTTTCCACTAGTAATGAAGGTGGATTGGATTAGGAATGATTCACATGCTGCTACTTGCTCACCTGGTAGCTGACAGCTCTTCTTTGAAAGACCTGGGTCCTGTGAATTCATTTTATCAAGACTCGATGAGTCAACCCCTGGTCCTGACTTAATCAGTCTCAACAAAAGGAGAAAGGGACTTTAGTTCTGACCAAGTGAGCTAACTAGCCCCAGAGAGCCATAGTATAGACATATCATGCCAATGATATAATCAGCACAGCCCAGAAGTCCATAGTGCAGCCTTTGGGGTCTGGGTACAAGTTCTTTTTTTTTATTTTTTTATTTTATTTTATTTATTTATTTATTTATCTTTTTATATAAAGACGAGGTTTCACCAGGTTGGTCAGGCTAGTCTTGAACTCCCGACCTCAGGTGATCCGCCCGCCTTGGCCTCCAAAGTGCTTGGATTACAGGCGTGAGCCACCGCGCCAGGCCGCAAGTTCTAATTCTTCTAGTTGGTGACCTGCCTTGGAGTCCTGATTGTGTTTAATAGGGGCAGAATAATATAACCTCCATGCATGCTTATTTTCAGCCCAATGCCACTTCTCCCTTTCTACTAGCAACATACTCCCCTCTCTAACTTTAGGGAAATCCCCCGACAACATATGGTTCCAGAGGGGTTTGCCAATGAGAATACAAACACCCTGACCAAAACCCACTCTACTTCAGCTAACAGTAATTGGTCCAATGGGTGGCAATGACTCAGACCAGGTTGATGAGAATCCTGCAATTGGGATTTAAAAACTGGATTGAAATAAAAGTTCAAGTATGATCAGGGGAAGCACTTTTTTCCCAGTGGTGAAGCTGCCAGAGCTAGTGTTAACCACATTTCCTCTCAGTGGATCAAGCTGGACTACAGAGGAAGAGAATGACAGTGACAAGTAAGACATGCAAAAATAAAAGAAAGAAACTCTTAAGGTCATTTGAATACCTGACTCAAGTTCCTGAGTTCTCCAGGACCATCCTGGTTCTCACCTCCCAAAGATCTAGATGATATTTAGATGATAAAATGCATGTAAAGTCTTTAGTACAGTGCCTGGTACAGAGGATTTTAATAAATGTTTAAATTATTACTATTGAGTGGGGGAGAATCATTCCTCCTCTCTCACGCTTGGATGAAAAAGTTCTTGGAAAAGCTGCTTCTCCCCGCCGCTCCATTTATTAACTAAACCTAACAGAAAGTGGCATGCCCAGGATGGAGGAAAGGGGACACAGTGTGACTGCAGAGTGGTGATCTGCAGCCGAGTGGCATTGCTGACAAGCAGACATCACCCCATCCTACCACCTGACTCCAGTCTCCAAATGGCCTCATTCTTAGCAGTAAAGACTTCCAAGTTTTCACCAAATTAAATGCAAACAGCAAAAAGAAGCATTACAAAGACAAGGTTCTGGCCCTGCTTCTGCCACTTGTAAGTTAAAGGCAGAGCATTATGTTTGTAGTAGCCCTTTAAGAAGTGGTAGAAATGGGGAGTTTTCCCTGTGTGTTTATAGCGCTTTTGAGACGATCCCATCTTTTGACATGTGTGAACTGCAGAGACCTTGAGAATGTACGAAGAATTATTATTATTTTCCTAAAGCGGCAGAGAAGAGTTGGTTTTGTGACTGGGGACATTTCTACACATGCAAAGAACAGGGTAGAATCAAAGAGCCTATCAATTAACATATTGAGCTTCTTCTGTGTGTTACACTGGATTGTAACACAAGTGATTGTGTTACAACCATTGTTCTTGTGATATTCAGAGTCTGTTCACCAAAACAGACCCAGAGATGAGAAGTAAGAGAGCAATGAAATCCCAGAAGAAGAAACAATGACTTAAGTCTGGGAGGAGGCCAGGGAAGGAGACACGAAAGAGTTAATATTTGATATGGGTTTTGACTGTTCGCTGGGTAGAGAAGGTAGGCATTCCTGAGCAGAGACAATTATACTCAAGGAGTCAAGGTGGTGGTAAAGTGCAGGGTATGCTTGCGAAGAGCCAGAGAGACAACGTGGATTGTGGCTAAAACACAAGATGTATTAAAGTAGTAGCCCTAACCTTCTTCTGGAACAGACACAGCGAAGGGCTATTGTACTCCTTGAGATCTCAATATGATTGACACAATACCTTATGGCCATGCCCACTACCAATTTTTAGGCTTGTGTAAATCCTAAATTAAGATTTGTGGGAATTTCCAGTGGGTTACTATTTCCAAGGTTGTTCAGCTCTCTGGATCATGCACATTTGACCATTGCCTCTTTGATTTTTGCCTGAAATTCTGTACCTTCCAAAATCATTCACATATCTTAACTGACATTCCTGAGTTTAGGAGTCTTTTCTGAAGATTTTGGTTTGTCAAATTGCAGCCTTCCACCATTTTCCTAGCCACAGTCACTCGTTTCCCATTATAGTGTCCTTTGGGAATCCAAATACTTCTTGCTGTATGATGCAGAGGAATTATCTTCTGTCCATCTAGGGGTAAAACCTATTCCTCCACTTGTCTCATGCCCAGTGGTTTAGAAATAAATTTTTGTTGTTTGAACAGGCATTTTGGATCTCACTGTCCACCCTAGGTAGCTTGTTAAAAATACTTCTCTAATAAGGATTCTGATACCTACAAAGGTAATCATAAGTTTTCCATCACTCCACAGACAAGGCAAAATTTACTAAATGAAAATAGTCTGACTTGCTATGGAGAAGGTGAAAGGTGATGAAAAGAAGAAACGGCTTGGGAGAGAGCCGTGGTTGCACAGCCAAAGCTGTTGATATCCAGCTAAGCAGAGGCAGGGAAGCCACTGAAGGCTTTGGAACTTGGGAGTTTGGCATTCAATTCATGTGTTAGTGGAGTCAGCATGAAGACAGGTTGAAGACTGGATGTGATGGGGGAGAGACTAGATGAAGGAAGAGCAGTCTGAGGGAAGAGTAGTCTGAGGGAAGAGCAGTCTGAGGCCGTTCATAATAGTTGAGGACATAATTAATGAGGATTAGCATGACAGTGAGAGCTCATGCAGTGGCAGCTAGAACATGAGTTCTATAGAAATCTATGAGTCAGAGAATTCAAAAACATTCACAGTTCATTTTCAATTCAAATATTTGTGAATTTCAAGGGAGATCCACCCTTCCAAAGTTACAACCTCATGTGCTCATTTAAATGATGCACACATTTTCTTAATCAGGGGAAAGGATACGAGTAATAAACTCAGTCAATGGCTGGTGACTTTTGAAATCAATTTTGAATATTATTTCACATGCTTTAAGTTTTTAGAAGTCTATCTGGTTTGACTATTTGAGACAGCCACTAGAACTTTCTTAGGTCTTTTTATGATCTCAAATTCATCTTTGTCGTAGCCTTATTAATTTATTGCAGATATACCTTTCCATTTACCTAATAAAGGACAATTTGTGTTGTATGTTTTTAAAAATTTTCTCCTAGGCCTTAAACTCATTTATGAATGGAAGTCTTCCTATCTCATTAACTTCCCTATTGTGTGTATTTAGAATCCACTTATTATGTGTTCCTTCCAATCCCAAATTTGTGAAAAATCACCTTCTAAAAATTCCTCACACAGTATCTGTGCTCCTTCAAAACGATAAGCTACAAACACTAGGTCTGATCCTCAGGGGAAATAACAGGGATTTCTTTCTTTTTTTTTTTTTTTTTGTCAATTTTTGAGCTTCTGTTCTGGGATCCATTTAGTGAGCTGGAGATAATAATGGTTCATGAGATTCTAGCAGCCCAAATCATTAGGAGCTTATATAGTCTTGCTGTCCAGGGACTAATATATTTTTGTTGACAACTGGCTCCAGCTTCTCCCACCCAGCTGGCCTGTCTCCTGTTTATTATCCCTGGGGCCTCCCTCCAAGCAACTCTACTGTTCTCAGGCCCCAGCCCATCTAGCAGGCTGTCATGATGCTCAGACACAGAGTCAGTGGCAGCAGGGCCAGATTCAATTCCCAGCACTCTTTCACAGGACAGAGAACAATTAAATATGAAAATTCACCTTTGATTTATTAGGTATATTTTGTGGAGTCTAAAATGAAACAAGTCAAGATAGTTCACGTCTATATTGCTGGCATTAAAGATTTATATATTCCAACTAACTCAGGAAAAGGTTTGAGCTATAGCTAAGTGCATATTTATAGGTTATTGATGTCTTTACATTGAGGTAAACTTTTAAGTTATATGAATTGACTATAATGTTGGGAAGTCATCACCTGAGAAATTTATCGTTATGAATTAACCCAACCCCGAAAGCTGGTGGGAACTGTAACCATTACGGTAAAGTGATTGAATGGAAAACAAAGTAGCGTTCAGGGAGATGTAAAACTAATTTCAAAGTTATCAATATATCCATTGATGGTTGTGCAGCATGTACATGATGTCATCCCAAAGAAGAATAACTTCATCTACAGTGTGCAGTAGATAATGGGTTGTAAGCTAAGCAGGGGTCTGGCCCCTAGGATTTTAAACCTCATTAATTAAATCTATGCCAGAGAAAGCTATGACAGCATGTAAGTATTATGGGCTGGGGGACACACACAGATGCTCTCATAAGGCAAAATAGTCTTTGCTACTGCCATTTTAAGGATCCCTTCTTTCTACGGCTTCCCTGCAGTCAGTTCTGGAATGATGCATATTTCTCATTTCTTCAGAGTATATTATTTCTGGAAGGTTCTAAGGCCATCCTTGTGCATAGCTGCACTGCATAGTGTGGAGGGTTTTGTATATCTTAATTGACAGAAATGCCTTTGTTAATAGTCCACTATTTCCCTATCCTCTCTTCCAACCTTGTCTGAAATTTCCATCAAGGTGACTCTTTCCTGATATTTGACAAGACCCGAAAGAGTTTTGTTTCCAAGACACTCATAAACTGTAGACACCACATGGAAGAGGAAGGCACAAATGGGCCAAGCAGAGATGTCATTACTAAAAAGGAGTGAGGCTGAGGAGAAGACCAGCACGTTGCTACTGAAAATATAGCCCATGAACCAACAGCATCAGCATCTTCTGGGAGCTTGGTAGAAACACAGAACCTCAAATCCCAGCCTGCTGAATCAGAGCGTGCCTTTTAACACAATGATTTATGTGCATATCTTGAAGAAAGAGGGGCAGCACTGTTAGGAACACAGATGGCCAGACCAAGATGACTCAAGAGATGGTTGAGGATTGTATTAGGTTGTTTTTGCATTGCTATAAAGAAATACCTAAGGTTGGGTAATTTATAAAGATAAGATGTTTAATTGGCTCATGGTCCTGCAGGCTGTACAGAAAGCATGGTGCCGATGTCTGTTCAGCTTCTGAGGTAGCTTCAGGAAGCTTACAGTCGTGGTGGAAAGCAAAGGGGAAGCAGGCATATCACTTGGCAAAAGCAGGAGTGAGAGAGAGACCGAGAGAGAGAGTGGGAGGGAGGTGCCATACACTTTTAAACAGCCAGCTCTTGAGAGAAGTCACTATCGCAAACACAGGACCAAAGGGATGGTGCTAAACTATTCATGAGAAATCCACCCCCATGATCCAATCACCTCCAACCAGTCCCCACCTCCAATATTGGGGATTACAATCCAACAGGAGATTTGGGCGGGGACATGTATCCAAACTATATCAAGAATAAACAAGCTATTTTGCCTCTTCTGGAGCAATATTCTACCCACTGGTTCCCAAAGCAGTTTGACCATCTGATTTGTTGCTTACAACTATACATTTCAAGATCACACCCCAGAGATTCATATTTCACTGATCTGAGGAGGGGCCCAAGAACCTCCATTTTTAGCAAGCACCTGGGTGATTTTCCTAGAACTGGCTGGTATTTGAATCTTCTACAGATTACTCTATATCCCAACTAGCTACTCTTCAGCCTCCTGAGTGGTCACAGAAGTTTTCAATCCTTTGTTAGATTAGAAAAAATAAAAGACCTTGATATATAAAAATCATAAGGAGATGAGTCATGGAAGGAACTGCTGCTGGTTCTAAGCCATCAGTATAAATTCCTGGCCATCCCAGGCGTGGTGGCTCATGCCTGTTATCCCAGCCCTCTAGGATTACAGAGGGCAGACTGAGGCAAGTGGATCATTTGAGGTTAGGAGTTCGAGACCAACCTGACTAACATGGTGAAACCCTGTCTCTACTAAAAATACTGGGCATGGTGGTGTGTGCCTGTAATTCCAGCTACTTGGGAGACTGAGGCACAAGAATCACTGGAACCCAGGAGGTGGAGTTTGCAGTGAGCCAACATCACGCCACTGTACTCTAGCCTGCATGATGAAGCAAGACTCTGTCTCAAAAAACAAAAAATAAAAATAAAATAAAATAAACTCCTGGCCATTAATATCGGGATGTGGCTGCTGAGTAATCCAGTAACATTCTCAAATCTATGGCCATTTTCAGAGTTGTTACCCATGAAAATCTGAAGTTACAAACCTACATTTGGTGCTGCCCTGACTAGAATAATCCAAGACAGCTGATGAAGTGTAAGTCTTTATTTAGAAGCATATTTGTGAACACATATTTGTTGAGGGGAAAATCAAATGATTTACAATGTGGGGTGGGCAGAGGGTTGTGTCCTCAGTATCACAATAATGCTTGATTCTGATGTTGTGATCTCATCAGAGAATTATAAAATATCTGGCCGGGTCTGGTAGGTCATGCCTGTAATCCCAGTATTTTGGAAAGTTGAGACAGGCAGATCAGTTGAGGTCAGGAGTTCGAGACTAGCTTGGCCAACATGGCAAAACCCAGTTTCTACTAAAAATATGAAAATTATCTGAGTGTGGTGGCACAACCCTGTAATTCCAGCTACTTTGGAGGCTGAGCTGGGAGAATCGCTTGAACCTGGGAGGCAGAGGTTGCAGTGAGCCAAAATTGTGCCACTGTACTCCAGCCTGGGCAACAGAACAAGACTCCATCTCAAAAAAAAAAAAAAAAATCAATGTAGGGTGCCTTGTTTCACTTAGATATTTCTTAAAACAAGGGTCTTGGCCAGGCACAGTGGCTCATGCCTGTAATCCTAACAGTTTGGGAGGTCAAGGCGGGCAGATCACTCGCACCCAGGCGTTCGAGACCAGGCTGGACAAAACCCTGTCTCTATCAAAAAATACAAAAATTAGCTTGGCATGGTGGTTCATGTCTGTGGTCCCAGCTACTCAGGAGGTTGCAGTGGTAGGATCGCTTGGCCTGAGAGGTTGAGCCTTCCATGAGCCAAGATCATGCCACCGCACTCCAGCCTGGGTGACAGAGAGACCTTGTCTCAAACAACAACAACAACAACAACAACAAAACCAACCAACCAAATCAAAAAAGGGTATTTGTCTGAAATAAGAAGGAAATTTGAAGCCCCATTGTTGGTCAACTATCAGCATTTGCCCACTTTGGCCCCTCTTGAGGCTTCAGAAGAAACATCCACTGATACGGTTTAGATATTGTCCCCTCCAAATCTCATGTTGAAATGTGACCCCCAATGTTGGAGGGGCCTAGCGGGAGGTGGATCGTGGAGGTGGATCACTCAAGAATGGCTTAGCACTATCCCTTTGGTGATAAGTGACTCCTTGCTCAGTTAGTTCACATGAGATCTGGTTGTTTAAAAGAGCCTGGGACCTCCCCCTTCTCTCTCTTGCTCCCTCTCTTGCCATGTGACGTGGCTGTTCTCCCTTCCTCTTCCACCATGACTGTAAGCTTCCTCAGGCCCTCACTGGAAGCAGATGCTGGCACCATGCTTCCTGTACAGCCTGGAGAACCATGAGCCAAAATGTACTTATTTTCCCTATAAATTACCTAGTTTCAGGTATTTTTTGAGAGCAATGCAGACTACCAAGCTCACCTCTCCACAGTGTCCACTCCTCTCTTCAAGTCATAGGAAGCCAGGGAGCTTCTCTTGCAAGGAAACTTGCTTCACAAGCCAGCAGAGTTTGGAAATAGTTTTCTTTGCTCCAAAGATGCCAAGGTAAGAAGTATAGTGCAGGGGCCAAGGATGTGAATTCTTGTGTCAGTCCACCTACCTCGAATCGTACTCAATTCTTAAAAGCTATGACACCTTAGGCAGGTTACCCAGAGTTCCTGTGCCTCACATTGGTACCTAAGAAATGGGACAATTATAATACCCGTGTCACAGAACTGTTGAGAGGATTAAATGAGAAAATGCAGGGCCATCTTTCTGGTAGATAGCATTGTCAGTCTGGTAGATAGCCGCACATAGCCTCTTTGCCTAGAATCCTGTAAGAGCCCACGGAAGCCAACTGCCTAGATACCTTCTTTCTTGTCCTCCTGAGTATCCAGATTTCTCCATTCCCTGCAGGGAAACTGGCACTCAAGTGGTGATATTGCTCTGTAGTGTAGCCTAAGATGCGAGGACAGGATTTTTGCCTCTCTTGCTCACCTCATCTCTGAGAGTCTTGACCCTACTAAGGCAGCAAACCACACTGCCATGTGTGTACCTATGCAACAATCTTACGTGTTCTTCACATGTACCCCAAAACCTAAAATACAATAAAAAAATAGTCAATGTAGAAAAAAATAATTATTCAAATGACTTTTCTCATTTCAAGTTATAATACATTCTGAAATTAACTTGCCCAGTTATAATACATCTGAAATTCTAAAGGCATTGCCTCTACCTGTTGTGCAAATCCCCTTCCATCTATAGTCTCTGGCCTAAAACCAGTTGAGATGAACCCTCCTCCTCTGGAAGTCCTACCTCTTTCTGAAGGTAGGTGCCTGCTGAATCTGGCCCCTGTGGCCCTGTTTGCTCAAGTGGCTTCTGCAGTTTTAAGGGGAAGTGGGAATAAGACATGTGAAAAGGGGAGGGTGGAAATTGAAATCTTAGAAGACAAAACAAATGAGTGCTGAGCCCCCAGCTTGTATGTGTAAATCCATGGGAATCGAAGGCTTGCAGAACGGTGGCAGTAGTTGGCTATCCAACTGGGAGGATGAATGGTATGCTATGTGCTGGTTTGGCTGAAAAGACTGTCTTCCCTAGTAAGCAAATTATTGATTATAAACTGTTATGATTCCTTCGGAGCCATTGTGGCCAACCATATTATTCCATCTGCCTTAAATGCCTGCTGTGTTCCCATGCCAAAACCCTTATGAAATTTCCACTGGAAAAAAAATGAGTAGCAAATTCAGGTCTCAGTGCTCATATATAATTTCAGATTTCATTAATAGTTATTAAATATATGCCCTGAGGAAGGATAAAGTTCCTCATATGAATGGAAAGAGAATTGAATTTATAAATAAGGTGACTCTGTTTTCAAGGACTGTTCATTAGAAACATCCAGGACACACTTAAAAAAAATCATTTAAATGAAAGGTGTTTAAAATCTCACAGGATAAAAAACAATGCAATGTTGGGAAAAGATAGGCTTGCTGAAAAAATTTTTAAAAACAACTAATTTGGAAATATTTTTCTCTGTCTGGAGTTTGAAAGTGAACTTTGGGGAAAATTAAAAAAAGTCATAAAATATTTTTATATCACTAGGTGCAGTGGCTCATGCCTGTAATCCCAGCATTTTGGGAGGCCAAGGCAGGTGGATCAGCTGAGGCCAGGAGTTTGAGACCAGCTTGTTCCAACATGGTAAAACCCCGTCTCTACTAAAAATGCAAAAGTTAGCCAGGTGTGGTGGCGGGCACCTGTAATCCCAGCTACTTGAGAGGCTGACGCAGGAGAATTGCTTGAACCTAGGAGTTGGAGATTGCGGTGAGCCGAGATTGTGACACTGCACTCCAGCCTGGGTGACAAAGCTAGACTCTGTCTCAAAAAAAAAAAAAAAAAAAAAAATTATTGTGTCCCAAAAATATCCACATTTAGAAAACAGTGATGTATATATTGGTAGGTGGCAAACTGGATGCTAAAAAGCATGTCGAAAATTGGTATTAGTCTTTTTTAAAAGCTACAATTATAAAAAGAATAAAATAGGCCAGTTAAGTAATTTTCACTAAGCAAAGCCCTTTGAAGTTTTAGGCTACTAAGCCACATAACCTGGGCAATATCTTCTATAGTAGGAATTGTCAAAAATCCAAGTAAAAAATTCAAATCCTTTTCAGACCTGTCGCAAATCTCCCAAAAAGCTATACAAATGTAGTTTTAGCTTAATGCGAATAAGCAGATAGAGAAGGTTTGAAAGAGATATTTAAGTTGGCAAAAGTTTGGAAGAGCAGAGCAGTTGGTTTTGTTTTTGTTTTGTCTTGTTATGAGGGCAAATAAAATATTTGCCCGAGCGCTGAATTCCTAAAGAGAGATATTGTTGAACTGAAGACATTTTTGGATCAGGTGAGCTCTCTGATGTCTATTTCCACTGAATTGTCTTATCAGAAAAGAATGGACAAGAGAATTTTGTTGTTATCTGTCAGCCTGCTGTTACATGAGCTGCCACCAGAGATAAAGTGTATAGAATGCTTTCAGACGTTGTGGGTTCAAATGTTAGCTTTTCTCACTAAAAAATATACTCTGCTATATTTTATATGAAAAAAGCTGTTGTAAATAACGTTAACCTAGCTGTTGAAGCAATAAAGACAATTTTTCTATTTGAATTTATCTCATAAGACCCCCTGAAATGAAATTTTATCTTTTAAAATAAACACTTCTCAAACAGAGAGAGACTGAGATCAAGAAAGCCTTTCCTCCTGCTTTATCTTGTTTTCACTTCCCAAGTGAGCAGGCTGCACTGTATGATGGAGATGTGATTAGCCTGGTCTGTGGAACCAGAGGGCCATTTTCTATGCCCCTGCAATCTCCATGATCAGTCTAGGGTCTAGGGAACATTTCCCTTGGAAAGTTCACATCATCTCAAATAAAAAGTCTCGTTATTCAAAAACAGTAATTATTTAGTTGCAAAATATATTAAACATAGTTCTTATTTTTATTGTTTTGCTAGGTAGCCAAATTCAAAGTTGTCACCAAACATACGAAAATGCTGGGTTTTATATTATCCTTAAAATATTTTTTCTTATAAGTTTGAATCTAAGATATGTGATTTTTACCAGGCTGTTGCTCATACTAACAGTACAACTCCAGAGAACTTGCAGGAAAAGTTTGAAAAAGTAATCCTAAAGTGACATTGATAGAGGGGATAAGCATGAAAATGCTAGTGTAAATCCTATTTAGCTAGTTATGTTAGACTGTGGTTGAAGTTTGTTTGTAGATTGATGATTTAAACAGTGATGGTTTGGAAAAATAAGCAAAAAGCAAATGCAAATTCAAATACGTCTCCCATTAAGACAGAGCAGTAAAAGTGATTCATGGAGAAGATTGTAGAAAACAAAAATCTACCCCTCTCCCTAAAACAGTAACAAAAGTAGAAAAACTGAAGAATATTGAAACATTTTCATTGTCCAGTGTACAGATTTTTTTTATTGTTGTTGTTTAAGAGTTGCTGATGGTAGATAGTAACCTGGCAATGAGAATGGAAAAAATGAATTCCAAAAACCAAACAAACTAAATGTCAGATGATGCTTTCATGTAGCGAAGGGAGTTATCTGTCTTTTCTTGAGGAGCATAAGAAAAAGAACAGATTTACCCCCTATTTCACAGCAAAGACATTTGGTAAAAGGCAGACTTACAGCATGACTAAAACAGAATCTCACCAGCCCCCAAGCCAGGGGTCCTTATCGACAGCATAAAAGCTCAGGTGGCAGCTGTGGAATTCCAGATGAACTAAGAAATGTGGAGCGAGCCAACCTAGTTCAGCAGAAAAGAATGTCAACAATTTCCCCATGGACTCCGGGGAGCCTGTTGCTGGGGAGCCTGTTGTGAGCACATCTCTTTATAGTCTTCATAGAAACAGAGGCACATGAAGAACAGCTCGGGGAACTGAGAAAGAGTTCCAGAAATTTTAGAATGTCAGAGATGGCCCACTGAAGTAAAGAAATATGAGAACAAAATTGAGGCGGGGCAACTCGTGGAAAGGAGACAGTGTGCTTCTGTTTTCTGTTGCTAAATGCTTTCCTGTGCTTGCCCACCCACATGCTCAAAACTTATGAGGAAGTAAGAAAAGAAGCTGCACTTTGCAAAAAAGTATTTAGTGAACAGAATTATACTCTGTGATGTGAATCTGTCACTGATTTTCTTGGTGACATAACACCACCTTAAGAAATGAAATGAACGAGATATCCAGGACATAATCACATTTCTCTGTATATGCACACATACAGCTTCATATGGACATGCATAATTAAGAGCATATAGCATTCGGCCATTTACAACATAGGACATTTCTATAGTCCATGTCAATTCAGCTCCTTTGGAAAGAGAAAAAAATCCCATGCTACTTATTTATGCAAGTGTTTTCAAATAAGTTTCTCCGACTGCTTGATGATAAGTGTCATGTAATCATACACAAGCGAGCAGTGAAATTAGAAATAAAGACATTGCATGTTTGGAGCAAAGTAGAGCAATTTCATAAGGAGCTTTTAATTCTGAGAGCATTTCAAATGGAGTATTCGAATTGATTTTATCTAATTAATATGCTAAATCACACTGAACAAAGAAAAACACATACAATCACGTAGGGCATGTGGACTTATAGCATATCCAAGCAGAGAGAGGACCTTGGGGAGTCTCCAGCCCAACTCCTTCACTTCATGGACAGGAGCCTGAGATCACGGACATTCCTACCACGTGAAGTCACACACACAAGCTCGGGTCAAGGCTATGTGTCCAGTCACTTATGTGTGCATCAGAAGGGGGAGATAGACACACACTCAAACACACAGAGAAAGAACATGAAAAACAATGCGGCATGCACTTGTGGCAATGTATTCTCCTAGAAGAAAACATACAGGTTTTGCAGAGAAGAGGGATTCATCAGATGTAAAGTCAAGCCTTTCTGTTGGGGGCTGAAAACTCAGGTGGCATATATAGATTTTCAGATAAGCTAAAAATGACAAGGGCATAGAATTCACTTGCAAAGGCTGCCAGTACTTCCCCAGGCACTGGACCAAAGTTGCATTGTCATGTTACCTCTCTGTTGTCCTAAGAAATTGAAGGTGCTCTCACCATGTTTGAAAATCCCCCAAATTGAAATCACCTTTATGCCATGAATACCAGGAGCACTAGGTCTCAGTCTCCATAGCATTTTCATTGCTCTCCGCATGCACCCAGACATCTTAGCATGGTGGGTGAACTTGGGCATCAGCCTCAGCTGGAAGGCTTGCTAAAACAGATTGCTGGGTTTGACCCTGTCAGAATTCCTGACTCAGTAAGTCTGGGTGGGGCCTGAGAATCTGCATTTCTAACAAGTGTCCAGGTTGTGCTGCTGGTGATGCATGGATCACAGTTGGATCTGGCACACTGCATTAGAACAGTTAGGCTTGCTGAAATTGGATTACCGAGTTGATGGATGAAAATGATGCTCTTTTATTGGACCACATAATGGATATGTGCATCTGTCACCTGCAGATGAAAGTTGTGGCAAAATGTGAGATTTCTAGCATTGCCAAAAGGAAAATATTGACAAGCATTGTTAGGAAGATTTTCCAAAGGGGGGTTTAAATGATCTCCATGTGCAAGATCAATGGGATCTTTTAAAAAGTTGTCTCAGCAATAAAAACTAAAATGAATACTTGCTGCAACTGTTGAGGTTTATGCATGCAGTTCCAAGAAGTATGGAGAATTTTCAAAAGTCATTTTTGGATTAAGTATTTCTGAAACTATCTCATTAGAAAAGAACTTTTTCAACATTGAAACTTTACATCTGAACTCTTACTTTTTGAAGTATTACATAGTTTAAGCTGAATGTTCCTTTTCTTGGATTTTACTTTTTAACAGGAAATGGAACTCTATCAAAATAAGGAAATAAATATTCTGCTTACATGTGCTATTCTGAACAATGTAGTTATTTATAAAGGGGGTTTCTATTTTTACTAACTCAATATGTACCAGAAAAAATTAATAATTTAAATATTGTTTTGAAGGCAACTCAAAATTTTATTAATCCTAATAATGGTTTTAAACCATATTAAGGTACATCAATTGTTCTCACAAGTCACTTTATTTATTAATTTTTGAGATAGGGTCTTACTCTGTCATCCAAGCTGGAGTCCAGTGGGGTGATCGCAGCTTTGCAGCCTCCACCTCCCAGGCTCAAGTGATCCTTCCACCTCAGCCTCCTGAGTAGCTGGGACTACAGGCATATGCCACCATGCCCTGTTATTTTATTTTATTTTCTTGTGTTTTTTGTAGAGATGAGGTTTTGCCATGTTGCCCAGGCTGATCTGGAACTCCTGAGCTCAAGCGATCTGCCCGTTTCAGCCTCCCAAAGTGCTGGGATTTCAGGCGTGAGCACCCAGCCTCAGAATTCACTTTATATTTTGCATTAAAACTAGTTTATCTATCAAGACAGATAGAAAGCGTCCTTGTTCTGCGTAGGTTTACTTGTTCTCCTTATTACCCTCATCTGAATCTGTAGGCCACTGACAAAGAGTTTTGTTAGGTCTCCAAGTGACTCCATATTTTCTTGAAACCAGTCTTTAGTACTTTTTCTATGTTGCTCTCCTCCAAATTTAACTAAAAGAGATTTAACGTCTTGTTTGTAAGCTTCAAGAAAAGCTGCAAAAATTTAAAGAATGCAAATCAGAAATTATATCGATTTAACAAGCAAATGAAGCAAACAATTTAAAATCTGAACATAGTTGATTCTTTTTCAAGGGCAGGCAAATGATTATGTTTCCTCAATGTAACCTTTCCTATTTTGAGTTTTTTATCCTGTTAAACACTAATTCCTTTCTCAGGAGGTCTCAAATAGAAAATACTCCTTTTTCAATGGACATTGACAACACACATGTGTGCTATTCTTATTACGCACTGATGAAGGTATAGCTGAAATCATGTAATCTTGCTAGTAATTTCACTTTGGAGATATACGATAAGATATTGCCATAGAATGAGACTCCAAAGACATTTAGTCCTAAGCGAGTACTGTTGCTCCATTTTACATAACTGTTTCACATTTGAAGGAGATGGAGGGAATGTTGGCGATGCAGGGCTGAGGCACACCTTTAATGTGGGGCCTCTTGGTAGTGGGCCAAGTGGTTCTAATTATTTTTACAACTTTCTACTGCAGTGAGAAGGGGTTGGAAAGAGGATTGCACAGGCGTACAAATCTGGTTCCCAAAGTGAAGTGAGATGAGAAATGCTTCTGGTGATCTATCCCATCGACTGGTGAGATAACCATCCTTCCTTCCCCTTTGTGATACCACTTGCAGCAGGATGCTGCTTCCTCTGCTCACCTGGAGCGCCTGTGACTTCTCCCTCCCTGGGGGATGGGGAGGGAGTGCCCTGATGTTTCTTCACTGCGTCCCTTGTCTTACTCTGGCCCCACCCTCCACCACTCCTCCAATCCCAGGTTTCTTAGCCACCTTTGTCATTTACATTGCTGTGTTGCTAGCCCCACCCAGGAATCTGCACTCATCTCACTTGCACGAGTTCCCATTCTCAACTCCTCTTTTCAGGGACAACTCAGCACTCAAGTTCTCTAGCGTAAGAAATGCCGGTGTGGTTTAGAAAGCATAACTTACAAACAGATACAACAATTTTTCTAAGCAAGTGAATTCAGTTGCTTGATATATTAGGCAAGAAGAGGCCAAATGGGAACCTGGGTTGGAGTTGTCCTCCGACTCCTGAGAACACTGGTATTCTAGTGAATTCTCTCTTGCATAGTCACTGCTAGCTTCACACGATCCTCTCTTCCAGGTACACACAAATTTTGTTGATGAAATTCTCATACCATCTGAGAAGTATTTTTTTTTTTTCAACCAATCTGATTTTGGAGTTGAACACATTGCATCAAGTTGATCACCAATTATATCTGTGATAGATCAATGCTCAGTGCCTGACAATGTCCTGGATAGTCAGTCAAGGGGAGGTGAAGGCTTTCACTCATGGGGAAGTAAGAGAGCACACTGCCTTTTATAAATCTACAGTTGTGCCATTTCTGTAAAAATATCGCTCACATTTCTATTTTCATTCTTCTCTTGGTTTGCTTAATTGAATCCCCCTCTCCCTAAAGATCTAAGAAGAATGTAATATCACTTACATTCTTTATTCCAAAATTGTAAAATGACTTTCATTTTCTTGGCTATGTCTCAGCAAAGAAAATGAAAATTTTACATTTTCTTTTTATACTGTCCCCACAAACATCTCATAAACATGCGTTTGCATAGGTATAACTAGGAAGGGGGAGTATTAATATGGAGTTGTCTTTGTCTTACCAAAAAAAAAAAAAAAAAAAAAAACAAGGCCGGAGTGCAGTGGCTCTTGCCTGTAATCCTAGGACTTTGGGAGAAGGAAGTTGGAGGATCATTTGAGGCCAGGAGTTCTAGGTCAGCCTGGGCAACATAGGGAGACCCCATCTCTACCAAAAAAGAAAAAATAGCTCAGTGTTATGGTGCCTGCCTGTGGTCCCAGTTACTTGGGAGGCTGAGGCAGGAGGATTGCTTGAGCCTAGGAGTTCCATGCTGCAGTGAGCTATGATCATACCATGTCACTGCACTCCAGCCTGGATGACACAGCAAAACCCTGCCTCTAAAAACAAAAACAAAACAGAAAAATCCCAGCATTGCCATAGTGTCTGTTAATCACTGTGACAAATCCATAATTGTCTTGCTTGCTCTTCCAGCTGGGTAGAATCTATAGAACATTTAAACCAATCAATACCTCCTGCCTTGAAATGAACTGTCTAGGCTTTGCTATCATGTTATTTTCTATGCTATCACTTTTTTTCTATTAATGACTATGTATGAGTGCCTGAGAACAGCGGGAAGTTATTAACTTATCACACAGCTGGTATCAACCATTATCTCTCACTCAGAACAACAGATAGCAAGGAGATGATTCATTTTACCAAAAAGTAAGACTAATAATACATTTAAGTAAATTGCTAAGAGTATCTAACTATGTAGATCCCATGTTCAGTTCCTTCGTTTTACATACACAGACACACACACACACGTACTAACAAATTTTCTATAGGTGAAGAATATGCTACTTTCCTCAACTGGTTATGCCTTTTTTATTTAATCAATGATGTAGTATTCAGCTGGGTACTAATAAAGTTTTGTTCTCTGACCAAGTACACTGGAGTGCTGGAAGATTGGCCCTAATCCTTCACCTCTCCCTGTACCTCAGCCCTTTGCCACAGTAAACTCTGGGGAGGGTGTACTTCTCTGCCCCTTGGCTTGGTCACATGACTTGTTTTGGCTCATGGAATGAAGCAGAAGTGACAGTGTACCCATTCTAAGCCCAGGCTTCAAGAGGTCTATGTGTTTCCACCTGTTCTCTTTCAACTCTGCTATTGCCATAAGGAGGACATGCCTGGGCTAGCCTCTCCATACAAAGAGAAGGATGACAGGTACTTAGAGTAAAGCTCTCCCCACGCCAAGCCCAGGATAACCAATCCCCAGCTGACTGGCAGCCTTGGGAGACATAATAAGTGATAGTTATTCTAAGCCACTATGTATGAAGGTGGTTTGTTGTGGGGCATTAGATAGCTGATACATCATTAAGTCATCATCAAGCAAGTTTGGTTTATAGCACCGATTGGTAGTAGTTCATTTGATTAGCTTAGTTTTAAATTTGATATGAGAATATGCTAATATTATGCAGTATAATCTTAGGAAAATCATAAATAGAAATAGACTGGCCCTAATTTCCTACAGAGTAAGATGACTCTATATTTATAGAGAGGGAAAGTTCCCTTATCTTTCAGAACTTTAATGTTCATGCATCGATAAAACAAGAATTACAATATTTACCTTGAAAAGTAGGAATCCATGGATAAAGTATGTGATTTAGTCAGCATATGGTAGAACAACAAATAAATGTTAGCTATTATTTTTATTCAGTACAATGTGTGAGAGAAAGTCTATTAATACTTGGGTCATTATTTGTATTCCTTTTTCTTTAACTTCTTTTAACGTTTTGCTCATTTTCTTCTGGTTTTACTTATATAACTCTTCCCTTTTCCTTACCATCTGAAAAATTCAAGTATAAAGTCTACTACTCCTTTTGCCCAGGGTCCAAAAGGATGATTTACCAAAAATGGCAAGACCCACTGAGCTATTTATACTGCTCTGGACACAAGTTTCATGTTATGGACACATTTCCAAACACAAACACAAAGTTCTTTTCTTTTTTTGAGACAGGGTCTCACTTTGGGAGTGCAGTGGCACAATATTGGCTCACTGCAGCCTCGACCTCCTGGGCTCAAGTGATCTTCCCCACTCAGCCCTGCAAGTAGCTGGGACTACAGGCACACGCCACCATGCCTGGTTCATTTTTTGTATTTTTTTGTAGAGATGAGGTTTTGCCATGTTCCCCAGGCTGGTCTCAAACTCCCGAGCTCAAGTGACCCACCCACCTCAGCCTCCCAAAAGTGCTAGGATTAAAGGTGTGAGCCACTGTGCCAGGCCTCCAAACACAAAGTTCTTTCGAAAGAAAATCAAGCATAGCAGATCATTAAATGTATTCCTTAAATATGTTCTCTTCCCTCCCCATCCTCCATAAAATCCCGCAAATAAGTATCAGATATAAGTGAGATGGTTTCTAATTTAAACCCATGATCCACTGTGTAGGAAGCAATGACAACAGCAAGACGTTTACTTTCCTTTATGTTGTAGCCAAAGAAGTGATCTTAGTTTAGATAGGCTTGTCAAATGATTTTGCCAAGAGTGGGTAAACTTTTTCTGAAAAGGGTCAGATAGTACATATTTTCCACTTTGTGGGCCACACGGGCTCTATCGCAAATATGCAACTCTGCCACTGTAGCATGCAAACAACCATAGACAATATGCATAGAAATTTATATGGCTGTTTTTGAGTAACACTTTGTATACAAAAACAGATGGGCTATAATTCACAGACAGCTGGTAAAAGCAATAACCTCTAAGACAAAAATAATGATGATATTAATGTAAAATTAGCCACACTAAAGTTCAAATATGTTCCTAATATAATATCTACATTGTATGTGAATATTTCTAGGGTTTATCTTTTAAACCTTACAATTTTTTTTAAAGTTCTGCGTATGATAATCATAAGGTTAGATTTTATTTATTGGATCTATCCTCATGGTCTGAAGTTTCTCAGCATTTACAGAACATAATTTCTTAGCACAAATTCTGCCCGGCAGGCTGGTTTAATTCACTTTCTGTCTAATTGTTCTGCACAGGACTTTCATTCTGTTATTTCTACATATGTCAACATTGGGTCTATGTGGCACCCATGTAATGGCATTTCCACCTATTTGCATGCTATGCCATCCTATTTTGTTGGTGATCATATTGGACAATATACTTTTTGCTTTCCAAATAGTAATCAACAGGAATATCAATGGTAATATATATATTTTTTTCCCAAAGACTTTTTATGTAGAACCTCTCCTTGGCTTCTGAAAGCTTATAATGAAGGCATACTCTAACACCATTTTTATTTACCCCTCATCATGTTAACAGGCTCTCGCACAAACCCAATAATCACCGTGGTTCACCCTTGTGGAGACTGGCTAACTAACATGCTTAGCCCATAAGAAAAACATTAGGGAAAGGAACGCACATTCTCTAGGTTCACACTCACCCAGCTGCCCAGACATGCTAAGCAAGTATTCATGTGTGAGCTCAGTTTGGTGTGCAGATGTTGGAGAATGGTTTGTGAAGACCTCCCTGATAGCATCAAGCCTGCTGCAGAATGAACTAACTCAAGATGAATTTTTTTCCAGGTTTTCATCATTTGAAAGGTTTAATTTACCGAGATGGGTTTCAGCAATCTCACAGTGTGACGTTGATTTTATCGTGTAATTTAATCTGTACTTAATTTCAAAGGGTGGTATTCAGAGACAAAGCTAGACTTCGCAGTATATTCCTCTTGTGAGGCACAGTGCAGGTTCCTTCTGTCTTCAGGAAGAAATGATTTATCATGTAGCATGTGATTGATCAAGCCATAGGATTTCCTTTCATCTCTTAGCTTGTCTGTATTCTGAGTTTTTAAGGCTCTTTTCTTTTACTGCCCAGATTTTTATTATTTTTAGTTTCAAACCATTATAGCCAAAAAATGTTGCCAATGTGGGCTTTTAAAAAATTCTAGTTTATCACTGTTAATGTAAAGAGTGAGTCAAAAAATTCATGTGAAACTGGAGTCCTGGTTTGAACAATAAGCATGTGCTGAAATATTAGTGTTTTTAAAAGCTCACTTCCCAATACCATATGAAAATAAACAGATGCTTTTAAAAGCAGAATCTGTGTAACAATTGTTAATAAAAAGCTAAAAGCTGACACAAAACTCTTTCATCTAGGAAGTATGCTGTCTAATATCATGGATGCTGAAAGACCAAAAAAAAAAAAAAAAAGAAAGAAAAAAATCAACCAAAAAACAAAATGAAGCTCAAACCGCAGAAGCAGAACCTCTTGCCTTAGGGTCTGAGCCAGGAGAATATACTCAAACACCCAAGCGATGATAGGCAGGAGGCAGCCCTGAGGGTACCAATGGGACAAAAGGAAAAGACCAACGATCATGCCACAAAGGCCCCATCGGCTCTGCTTCTGTCTTTGGCAGACAGTTGGTCATCTTGAGCTCACTAAGAGCAAAACTGTGTTTGTCACAACTATAGAGGGGGTGCTACCATCATCTATCAGTTAAAAGATATGTAGGAGGCTACTAGAGATCCTGCAGCCTACAATGCACAGGACTAAGTGCCAAGCCTGGCCTGGAGGGTGGGGCTGGGGGAGTGCTCTATGGTCAACTGGAGAGCGCAAGTCTCCCTATAGGAGCAACATCTCCAAGGTTCCAACTGATACGGTCATGTGGGAACGTTCCATGCAGACACAGAACCAAACCAAACAAAGGACTTAAGACTTCTTCAGAATACAATGGATGACTTCAAATTGTATTTAGAGCCAGATGAGAAGAATCGAAGTATCTTAATATATTTTTCCAGAAACACAATAAGAAAGCTGACTTCTTTCAACCCAAATAATATTAAAGAACTGGGTAAGGCTAGCATGCTGGCTGTCACCTGCAATCCCACCATTTTGGGAGGCAGAAGTTGGAGGATCATTTGAGGCTAGGACTTTGAGATCAGCCTGGGCAACATAGTGAAACCCCGTCTCCACAAAAAATATAAAACTTAGCCAGGTGTGGTAGCGTGCACCTGACCCAGGAGGCTGAGTTGGGAGGATTGCTTAAGCCCAGCAGGTCAAGGCTGCAGTGAGCCATGATTGTGTTACTGTACTCCAGCCTGGGTGACAGAGCAATACCTCATTTCAGAAAAAAAAAAAAAAAAAAAAAAAAAAAGAATTGGGTAAGAATTGGATTTGGAGTCACATGTTGACACAGTGACTTTAAAACAAAGATGTCCCTTGGGGCTCAGGGCACACAACTTGGGTGACAGCAGCCTCTATGTCCCACATTTTAGGTTAAGCATCTAACCCATAAGCCTCCACGTTAGTATCCTCAGTCAGCCTGTAATGGAAATTGAATGGAGGCAATAAATGAATTTCATAGAGTTAACTCTTTTGTTTTAAATTTAGAAATACATTTAGTAATCATAGGGACAACCTGGCTATGTGACTGAAAACATTTTTAATGTTTAAGAGATTTTGGCACATTATAAAATGGGCATATTCATTTGGTCAATAAATATTCATCAAATGATTAAATGTATTAGCCTTTTGATTTCAATTTTAAATGTGAAATTGATTTTAGACTTAATATAACAGGATTTTTTTTTTTTTTTTTTTTTTTTTTTTAAAGACGGGATTTCACTATGTCGGTCAGGCTGGTCTTGAACTCCCGACCTCAGGTGATCCGCCCGCCTTGGCCTCCAAAGCGTTTGGATTACAGGCGTGAGCCACCACGCCCAGCCCCATATAACAGGATTTTACTGTGTGGTAAATAATACTGGACTCTTTAAGTGACCTTTCAATTCTCTCAATAAGTATAAATATTTAAAACACTTAAGAAGCTAAGAAACTTAAACATTTAAATGGAAAAATCTAAATATTTAAGAGTTTTAATGGTAATAAATTGAAATATTTAAAGTTTAAATAGTAATGAAATTAAGTATACACATTTATTGAATAAATGAATGCATTTATTAGATTTATGAAAGTTTAAGTTTCTAGAAAGTGTTTGCTTGTGTGGGTTGTACGTTTGCCCAGCTTGACAGATATTTGACTGGTTAAACAGAAAATGGAATATATTGACTTTATAAATGTACATTCACCTGTATAAAGAATTTTTGCTAATTAGGTTTGTAAATGAGAGCAATTGTTTGAATTTAAATTGTTCAGCTCAAATTCAATTCTAATCAAAACCCTCTGTGAAACGATTTGTTTTTATTATATATAAAAGATACTGGTATTGTTAATATAAGCAGAAAAATAAGACTTGTAAGTTGAACTTGAAAGCTTGAGGAAAATCTTGATTTTATAATCTTAAACAATTTATATAGATTTAAAGCCTACATAACTGTGAATAGCCCTTTCTAAACAAAACAAAACAAAACAAAAAAAGAACAAGAAAATAAAAATGCCAGTCTTAGACATTCAAAAAAGTATGAATAACAGCTAAATTTGTCTTTTGGCAATCAAGAAATAATGTTCTCATTAAACAAAGAAGATGTGTCAGAAATGCATGTCACTTTCAATGTGCAGTAGGATGCTGAGGATATAGAATCAGTCCCTATCTTACCATCTTGTGTCACTGGTTCCAAAGTCACATGATTTCTGGAGCCAACTCTGCATGCATCATTGATCTCTAGGAAGCCACAAAGGACTTTGTGGCTCTGGGCAGATAAGACAGTGAGAGCTCAGTTACCATTCAACAGAATACAAGAATATTGGTTCTGGAAGGACCCTCACTCTCCTCGCTTCTAGAGAAAGAATCCTTTCTACAGTGGTGAAATGGTGAGGACTGGTCCTTGGGGACAGTGTTGACTCTCCATCCAGGGCATAAACTTTGGAGGACATTTCTGGCAGGGTTATTTATATATTCTTCCCCCTCTGTTAGTTTCTTAGGGTATATTCCACCATATTTGGCATTTTTTATATAACAACGGCTCCAAACTTCCATGAATTCCTTTTCTGTTTGAGCACGTGGGCAATGAGGTGCCACAAAACAAAGTTTATGGAGACAACAAACTTCTGAACTATCTGACAGTGATGTGTGAATGGGTGTGCATGTGTGTAGGCGGGGACCATGAAAGTGTGGAATCTACTATTTTTCTCTAATTTTCTATCACTTACAAACGTTGAAAATGATACCAAGACTATGCTACACAATATCATGACATGCAATTGTTAAAAGAGGCATATTACTTTATTTTTTTCTTTCCTCCTCTGCCTATTTAGAAAATGTATCCAAATAACCCATGATGACACTTTATAACAGCCAGAACTGACAGTTAGGTGCTCTTAGGCTAATAAGCTGAAAATAAGAGCTAAACCCTCTTTATCCTACTGCCTTTAAAATAACACCCCAAACAAATAAACAAAAAAAGCCCAGTAGGCTCTCTATGTAGCTGTAAACCAAATAGTGCCATCTACTGGCTGTTTACTAATATATGTTATCCAATCAGGGCCATCAAACAAAGGCATTAGATGGGAGACGAGAGAAGCAAGCTCTGTCCTCACTCTTTCCTCTGTGCCTTGAGATGTCGTATGCCCTCTGAAACACAGAGATGGCAAAACTCCTTCTATGAGAAAACATTTCCCATTTCCACTGGGACCCATTTTTTTCTTTATTTTCTTCAAAGAAGCACATAAGAACTGAAAAATACCTTCAATTTGGCTTGGCCATCAACAACCACATTTCTAGGCAAATAAAGATTATGTTTAACTCCTTCATTTTCTTTTCCCACTCCTGTTCTTTTCAATAAAAAGATAAACTACAAGCTGGCCAACAAATCAAGGCAAATATCTGGAGACTTTGAATCCCTCTCTGAGGCTCCATATAGCCTGGACAGAAAGAGGCAAGGATAATTGAGTGATGAGTACTCTAGCATGAAGTATGCTGTTTGTTTCTACTTGTTGGTTTCATGTTTCAATTCATTGTGGCATCAGGGCAAACAGATTTTTGTGTAAACTCTTAGCTGAGATGATACTGCTGAGCTTTTGACTGTCCTGCCATTTCCATACATGAATTGGCAGGAAAAAATATTTATATTTTAATCAAATACAAATACACATGATACAGTCTTCCTAGGAGTTTCTTTTCCTGCGTAATGAAGTGAAATGAGGGGAAAGGCTGAACTGACTAATCAGATTCACCACTCCAAAGAAGCTCAAATGTCATCTCTATGGCAACATGTCAGCCAGGGTCCGCCCTCATCTCTTCCCTCAGACTGCAAACTGCACGTTGCCATTGCTAATGAATTAATGCAGAAAACACACTAAAAACAGTGAGATTTGAGTTATGAAGAAAGGTCTTAAGGTTGATCCCTTTCATGTAACACTCTATCCTGTTCTTAGTTTTCTTTCTTCAAATTGAATTAGTCTCTGAGGACCTGCTTCACTCAATGGCTTCACTCACTGGCTCCTCACTTTGTGGTTTCGGAGGGATACCAAGTTGTTGAGCCCTTTGGTCTGGGAGGTGACGGAGATCATGTGCACTTTGGACCCAAAATTGGGCAAATCTCAGAGAGGTGATGCAACGCAGAAGGTGAGTCCAGTGTATATACCAGCGGGACTAATTTTACCATCTAAAGAAGGCAGGCAAAAGTTTATCTGTTCATTGGAAGATCACCTATTGAAAAATACGATTTAGTTTTCTGACTAAACTTATCAAGGCTAGTGTTTATGTAGGCAGTCAATTAGTTTTAAGACCCAGGAGAAATGTCCCTTTCATCAATTATGTGCCTCATATTCGTGTTCCTTATGAGGGAAATGAATCTGCACAGCTTCTCTAAATGCTTCCTTTTATTATAATTAACTATTTATTTTTATCTATTCTTAAAACTGTGGAAAGTGGCTCAGAACTATCTTCCTTGAGATTCTTTTTATATTTGAAAACTTTAGAGTAGGATTTCTACCTAGCTTTCAGGCAAGGAGGCCAATTGGACAAAAGCAAATTTTCCAAGAAGCCAAATTCACAGTCTACCTATTGTAGGTTTAATCGTTTAAAGTGGAATGTTGTAATTTAGTGACCAATATATATTTTCTCAAAATTAAGTAAACTAAGAGTAGCAGAAGAATTCTAAAAATGCTAAACACTTGGTAAAAGAGGAGTATAAACTTCTCATATGGAAAACTATTTTTGCATCCCCCCAAATTGGTATTTATATGTAACAGGAGTTTTTCAATTTCTTCTGTGGCTGTCTGGATGATTTTAAATGACACTTTCTATTTTTTCACATTTATCTATTTTTTTTTTTTTTTTTTTTTTTTTTTTTTTTTTTTTTTTTTTTTTTTTTTTTTTTTTTTTTTTTTTTTTTTTTTTTTTTTTTTTTGAGAAAGAGTTTCCTTCTTGTCCTCCAGGCTGGCGTGCAGTGGTACAATCTCGGCTCACTGCAACCTCCACTTCCCAAGTTCAAGCAATTCTCCTGCCTCAGCCTCCCTAGATAATTTGTGTGTGTGTGTGTGTGTGTGTGTATTTTTAGAAGAGATGGGGTTTCACCATGTTGGTCAGGCTGGTCTTGAACTCCTGATCTCAGGCGATTCATCCGCCTGGGCCTCCCAAAGTGCTGGGATTACTGGCCTCAGCCACCATACCCAGCCACATTTATCTATTTTTAATTGATTATTAGTCATTTCTTAGTATATTAAGTAATCCAAAACATTTTAAATTTAAAATAAATGTTTAAACAAAATTAAAATTGCTGGTGGGAATGTATAGTACAACCACTATAGAAAACAGTGCAGATTCCTTAAAGAACTAAAAGTAGAACTACCATTTAATCCAGCAATCCCACTACTGGGTATCTACCCAGAGGAAAAGAAGTCATATGAAAAAGATATTTGTACACACATGTTTATAGCAGCACAATTTGCAACTGCAAAAATGTGGAACTAGCCCAAATGCCCATCAATCAACTAGTGGAAAGAAACTGTGGTGGGTATGTGTGTTTGTGTGTGTGTATGATGGAATATATATATATGATACATATGATGGAATACTACTCAGCCATAAAAAGGAATTAATTAATGGCATTTGCAGCAACCTGGATGAGATTAAAGACCATTATTGTAAGTGAAGTAACTCAGGAATGGAAAACCAAACATCATATGTTCTCACTAATAAATTGGAGCTAAGCTATGTAAAGGCATAAGAATGACACAATGGACTTTGGGGATGCAGGAGAAAAGGAGGTGAGGGATAAAAGACTACAAATTGGGTGCAGAGTAGACTGCTCAGGTGATGGGTGCACCAAAACCTCACAAATCACCTCTTGAGAACTTACTCATGTAACTAAACACCACCTGTTCTGCCAACAACCCATCGAAACAAAACAATTTTAAAAAATGAAAAAAAATAAAAATTAAAATTAAACTAGGCCGGGCGCAGTGGCTCACGCCTGTAATCCCAGCACTTTGGGAGGCCGAGGCGGGTGGATCACGAGGTCAAGAGATCGAGACCATCCTGGTCAACATGGTGAAACCCTGTCTCTACTAAAAATACAAAAATTAGCTGGGCATGGTGGTACGTGCTTGTAGTCCCAGCTACTTGGGAGGCTGGGGCAGGAGAATTGCTTGAACCCGGGAGGCGGAGGTTGCGGTGAGCCGAGATCGCGCCATTGCACTCCAGCCTGGGTAACAAGAGCGAAACTCCGTCTCAAAAAAAAAAAAAAAAAAAAAAAAA
>PVKV010020689.1:0-39259 GCA_004027835.1 Alouatta palliata
CCCTCCTTTTCGATACAGAGTCTCATTCTGTAATGCAGTGGCATAGTCTGGGTTCACTACAACCCCCATCTCCCAGGTTCAACTGATTTTCATGCCTCAGCCTCCAAAGTAGCTGGAATTGCAGGTGCCCACTGCCACACCTGGCTAATTTTTGTATTTTTAGTAGAGACAGGTTTCGCCACCTTGGCCAGGCTGTTCTTGAACTGCTGACCTTAAGTGATTCACCAGCCTTGGCCTCCAAAAGTACTGGGATTACAGGCATTAGCCACCTTGCCTGGCCTTTTTCATGCATTTTCAAGTGATGTTGTTAGGTGCATATACTTTTAGGATTATTGGTCTTGGTGAACTGACTCCTTTATCACTGTGTGATGATTGTCTTTATTCCCAGTTTTAGTTCTTGTTCTTAAGTGTACCTTCTCTTATTTTAAGATAGCCTCTTGAACTCTCTTTTTATGATTGTTTGCATGGATTTTTCAATCCTTTAACTTGTAATCTATTCATGAATTTATCTAATATTTAAACTTAATTTTCTATAAATGGCATATCATTGGATTTCCCTATTTTAACCAATATGGTAGTCTGTCTGTTAGATATATCAATATATCATTGATTTTTTTCCCTTTAAATAAATATCCCATACTGGAATTGCTGGATTGTATGGTAGTTTTATTTTTAAATATTTAGGAAATATTTATACTGTGTTTCATTGTGTGTATGTGCTAGTATACTACTAATTTACATTTCCACTTTGCTTCGAATGATATTTAAGAATTGCCGTTTCTTTTCATCCTTGCCTGCATTTGTTATTTATTTCATTTTATTTCATTTTTTATTTTTTAAAAATTATTTATTATACTTTGAATTCTGGGGTACATGTGCAGATCATGCAGGTTTTTTTACATAGGTATACACATGCCACGGTGGTGGTTTGCTGCATCACCACCCTGTCATCTACATTAGGTATTTCTCCTAATGCTATCGCTCCCCAATCACCCCACCCCCTGCTATTCCTCCCCTTGCCCCCCACCCCCATACTCCAGTGTGTGATGTTCCCCTCCTTGTGTCTGAGTGTTCTCATTGTTTAACACCTACTTATGAGTGACAACATGCGGCGTTTGGTTTTCTGTTCTTGTGTCAATTTGCTGAGAGTGATGGTTTCAATTTCATTCTTGTGCCTGCAAAGGACATGGACTCATCCTTTTCTATGGCTACATAGTATTCCATGGTGTATATGTACCACATATTCAATCTATCATTGATGAGCATTTAGGTTGGTTCCAGTCTTTGCTATTGTGAACAGTACGGCAATAAACATACATGTGCATGCGTCTTTATAATAGAATGATTTATAATTCTTTCGGTATATACCCAGTAATGGGATTGCTGGGTCCAATGGCATTTCTATTTCTAGATCCTTGAGGAATGCCACACTGTCTTCCACAATGGTTGAATTAATTTACACTCCCACCAACAGTGTAAACGCATTCTTATTTCTCCACATCCTCTCCAGCATGTGTTGTCTCCTGATTTTTTAATGATCGCTATTATAACTGGCGTGGGGTGGTATCTCAGTGTGGTTTTGATTTGCATTTCTCTAATGACCAGTGATGATGAGCTTTTTTTCATATGTTTGTTGGCTGCATAATTGTCTTCTTTTGAAAAGTGTCTGTTCATATCCTCTTCCCACTTTTTGATGGTGTTGTTTGTTTTTTTCTTGTAAATTTCTTTAAGTTCTCTGTAGATTCTGGATATTAGCTCTTTGTCAGATGGGTAGATTGCAAAAATTTTTTTGTTCTGTTGGTTGCTAGTTCAGGCTATCGATAGCATCTTTTGCTGTACAGAAGTTCTTAAGTTAAATTAGATCCCATGTGTCTCTTTTGGCTTTTGTTGCCATTGCTTTTGGTGTTTTAGTCATGCCTATGTCCTGATGGTATTGCCTAGGTTTTCTTCCAGAGTTTTTATGGTGTTAGGTCTCATGTTTAAATCATTAATCCATCTAGAGTTAATTTTTGTATTAGGTGTAAGGAAGTGATCCAGTTTTAGCTTTCTGTTTATCCTTCGTATTTTTTTTTTTAGTCTCTATTTTGTTTAGTTCTGGTTTGATCTTTATTTTTTATTTTCTTGTATATATTTTGCATTTGGTTTATTTGTGCTTTTCTCCTTTCTTGATGTGCAGCATTACGTTCTTATAATCTGTCTGTTTTATTGAGGTAGTAATAATTGTTGTGAAATATCCTTAGCACTGCTTTTGCTTTATCACATTGGTGTTTGTATGTTGTGTTTTCTTTTACATTTGCTTCAATAAATATTTAAAATTTCTTTTTTAATTTTTTTCATTGATTCAGTGGTAATAGTGGAGCATGTTGTTTAATTTCTGTCTGTGTTTACAGTTTCCAGAGATCCTCTTATTATTGATTTGCAGTTTTATCTCATCGTAGTTTGACAAGATATATGATGATTTTGATTTTTTGAAAATTCTTGAGACTCATTTTGTTACCTAATATATGATCTATTCATGAAAGTGTTCCATGTGCTGATAAGAAGAATGCATATTCTGCATCTTTTAGATGAAATGTTCGCTATGTCTGTTAGGTTTATTTGGTCTATAGTGCTGATAAAGTCTGATGTTTATTTTCTCATTTTTCTTTTATATGATGTGTCTCGTGCTTAATGTGGGGGTTTTGAAGTTTCTCACTATGATTGTATTGGGGTCTATTTCTCTCTTTAGCTTTAATAATATTTGCTTTATATAGCTGGGTGTTCTGGTGTTGGGTGCATATATATATATAAAGTTGTATATATATACTATATATAGACACACACATACACACACAATTGTTATATCCACTTCAACTGGAGGAGTGTTGTTTCTGTTGATGGCGGCATCCTGGGGAAGATGTTTCTCAGGCTCTGGGAACTGTGCACTTTGGCTCCCTTTGTCCTGTCTTCAGTCTCACTGGTGTTTTATACTGCCTGTTTTGGGCAGGACACTATGTGGTTAGAGTGCTTGGGGCCCAGATGTATTGCTGGGTCCATCTGGCATCATAATTCTGTATCCCTCTGGGTGGACATGGGAGGATGTCACTGGGGCTCCACGGATGTGGAGTTGCAGGGGCAGCTGGCCCCCAGGGCAAGATGTAGTCTGGTGGGGATTTTCAAAATGGTGCCGTGCTTTGGCTTCAGGGGGTGAGTAGAACGGAGTGTGAATTTCCTCTGTAGAACAATGCAATTGCAATGGACTGCAGATGGTCTTCTATACTAGACTCTCCTGTGTCTATTGCAGGCGTCTGTGATGGGAATAGGAAGCACTGGGGCTATTTTACTTACCTTTCCTTTGCAATGAGGAACTTCTCTTGGATCTGAGACAATCATGGCTGGGCTGGTTGCTTCACTTCCCTCTCCTTTCATTCCTCAGAAGGTCCCTGTCACTTCCTTGCTGAATTCCAGTGTTCTTGTTTAGGCACTTTATTTGATGTGTGGTTGTCTACTTGTTTTAGAGGTGCCTGACCCTTGCCCCTTCTTTGGGAACGAGGCAAGTGTCAGGCACCTATAGTCAGCCATCTTCCATCTTTTGTGGTATTTTTGTAATGTATTTTACTTTTTCATATGGCATAAACAAATAATATATTGCTATTTTTAAATCATTTATCTTTTAGAGTGATTGAACATAAGAAAATTTATATTTACCTTTTTTTTATATCATTTCAGGAGCTCTTCTGTTCTTTGTGTGGATCTTAGTTTATATCTGATATCATTTCCCTTCTGCCTGAAGAACTTTTGTTGACATTTCTTACATCACAGGACTGTCGATAATAAATTCGCTTAGCTTTTATTTTTCTTAAAATAACTTTAGTTTACATTTCATCTTTGAAAGATATTTTCAATTGGTGTAAAATTTTATGTTGACTTTTTCCTAGTATTTTCAATATTTCATTACCTTGACTTTTGGTTTGCACAGTTTATGTATTTGAAAGAGAAATGTGTGTTTTGTCTTAGTTCATTTGTATGTGATTTATCTCTTTAAGTACAACATATCTAATTTTTCATAATGTATTTATTATACTAGTTGCTCTTTGGATTTATAGCTCAATCTCTTTCATTAATTTTGGAAAATTATCAGGCATTATATCTTCAGATATCTTTCTGCTCCATTCTTACTCTTATCTGCTCGGGAATCCCGATTATATATATATTGGGATTCCCGAGCAGATAAGAGTAAGAATGGAGCAGAAAGATACATTAGATTGGTTGATATTGTTCCACAGCTCTTGGATGCTCTGCTATTTTTTTCTCTTTTACCTTTACTATTTCCTCTTGCATTTATGTTTAGATTATTTTTGTTGATATAAAGTTTACTGATTTAGTTTTCAGCTGTGCCAAGTGTACTGACGAATGCATTAAAGGCATTCTTCATTTCTATTACTGTGATTTTTTTTTATCATTTCATTTTCTATTATTATTGTGGTTTCTATCTTACTGATGAAATTTCCCATTTCTTCGTGAATTTTGTTCTCATAATCCACTACATCCTTTAACGTATTAAGCTTTATTTAAAATTCAGTGTGATAATTCTAGTATCTGGTCATTTCTGTGTCTGGTCCTGTGTATCATTTTATCCCTAGACATTAGGTTGTTTTTCCTGGATGTTTTGGACATGTCTCACAAACTTTTATTGAATACCAGAACAGTAGAAAATACTATTGTTTTTATAGTATTTCTAGTACTTATAAATATTATTTGTCACTGTAAATGGATATATCCCTTTCCAGCTTATTTTGGTTGGGGTTTATGTCAATCTAGTTTGGAGTTCAGATGTGTCTGAATTTCTTTGTTGCTATGATTATCTTCAGTTTGCCACTATCTTCAAATTATTCTACTGTTATTTTAGTTTTGAGGGAAGGGGCTGGCTGGGGTAATAGAGTATTTAAGATGATCATATCAACAATTAAACTCAAACATAGTTTATCTCCAGACTAGGTTGACACAAGCCCCTATACAAATGACTTGGAAAGAGGTATATCCATTTGTAGTGACAAATAATATTTATAATATCCTCTGGGAATGTTTCCCACTCCTCCTTCAGGTGTAGAGGATTTTTCTTTTATTGTTTCTCTTCCTCTGACTTGTGCACCCAGGGGATAAGTTTGTTATTTCTCCCCTAGTCATGTGAAGCCATTTTTCCCATAAGGGACTTCATGCCTTTCCTCTTATAGAAGCCTCTCTCCTTCTCTAGGCCTGTACCACAGAGAAAAACATTATCTGGTCTACCTACCTGCCTGTAATCTTCCTTCTGAACATCTGGTAGAGACATGTACAGCAGAATCTTCAAATGGATTTGAATTCCCTGTGTGTCTATGACTCAGTAGTTCTACACTCTCATATTTCCTTATTTGACATTTAATGATTTAAAAAAATTAGCTTAGCTTTTTTACTCATTTGTATGGGACCCATCATTACTTCTTCTTGTGCTTTGCCATGGAGGAGTCAGTGCTTGCTTCCCATACTCTTTTTGGTGAGGCTTGACTTTCCTTTGATACTGGATTATTTAGCTGCTCTTCAAACTTAGTTCTGTGATAGTTTTGGGAAAGTTTTTTACTTCATTGAGAAATTTACTGTTGATAGGGTAGAAGGGATGCTCTTTCCATTTTTCTGCATCTTAGGTGAGAGTGAAACTTCAAAAACATTTTAAAATTAAAATTCTTGGTAGGACGTAGAACTTATATGCTAATTCAATGTTTCTCAAATTGTTTCTGGTGGAGCATCTGGAATTCATAATGCTATTTATAGAACTATTGCTTTATCCAAATTTAAACAATTGAATATATGTTTATGCCAAATTATGTAAATTATTTATGTATTAAATGGTTGATGCAATTTAATGAATGTATCTTCGATTTTGATAGTGATAGTAGATATTTTTATAGTGTATATATAATTCTAGAAACACAACTTTGGAATATGATTTTACTGTTCACATGGTCTGGATGAGAGGAACTGAAGTATCAAGATATTAGGTTGATTGCTTTGGGGCATAGAGAATTAGCATGTTTTTGAGTTGAAATTTGAGCCTATATCATTTTGTTTCAAAATGTAGCCTCTTTTCACTGTACCACCATGTGGTGTTAACTTCTTTTTGCTTGGGTAAACATTTGGTGACTAGGGAAGGGGTAATTAATGTTAAAAATCTGACTGGACTTTTATTGCTGAATATACTTCGATTTTTATTTAACATGAGCCAATTTTTTAAAAATAGGTAATGATATGGGAAATGATGATGCCATCGGAGGGAATGTGAGCAAATATATAGTGCTCCCAACTGGATACTGTGGACAGCCCAAGAAAGGACATCTTATCTTTGATGCTTGCTTTGAAAGTGGTAAGTGTATTAAAGGCTTTTCCTTTTAAGTTTGTTTGGTAAGGTATTTTTTTTTTTCAGAATTGAATTTTTTGTGACCATTCGGTGTGATTCAACTCATTTAATATTTTAGAATAATGGAGCAAGTTTTATGGGAAAAAATTTTGAAGGAATTAACTTGGGAATATTAAAATTTTGTTGTTATAAGTGATTAAAAATATAATTGATGGTAATAGTAACAAATGCTTATATAGTACCTTGTATTTTATAAACTAATTTCTAAGTTTTTTTAATAAAGTCCTCATGTTTGACTGTATTATCAATTATGATTTACTGAATAATACCTATCTAGTTCTTTATGACATGTTTACAGTAGAACTTAATTTTGGGGGGAGAGGAGGCTTCCCTATAAAACAAACAATAAGCTAATATATTTACCTTCTTTGAATACAAACTAAGGAACAGAGGTAAAATGGCCTAATAATTGGCAAATGTTGTAGGTATTCTGATAGTGGAGATCAGGATCAGGATTTGATTGTTTGTTCTCACCCAGTAGGGGCTAGATCTTGTTTAGTTCTTGATGTTCTGAGCCTCATACTCTAACTGGCACATAGTAGAGACTCAGAATAGGTTGAAAATATTAGTGAGAAAGGTAAACATTTATTTCATAAATAATTATTAATTTTCATTGGTTCTGAATAATGTGCATGTATGTGTGTGTTTATGCGTGGCTGTAGGGACATATCAATGTCAGTTATATAATAGTTGTTTCCGAACCTTAAAAACATTGGTTGTTTATACCAAACAATTGAAAATTTGTTTATGTAGGATGTTGCTCTTTGATTATGTCACATTGTATAGATTTGATAGGATTGATATAACAAAGTACTACATAGTGGGTTTAGGAACAGATATTTATTGTTTCTTACTTTCATGATACTCAGTTTGTCACAAAGTACCACAGACTGTGAATGGATTAAAAAACAGAAATGTATTGTCTCACAGTCCTGGAGATTAGAAGTCTGAGATGAAGATATTAGCAGGACTGGTTCCCCATAAGAATTATGAAGAATAATCTGTTTCATGTTTTTCCCCTAGTTTCTGACAGGTTGTTAGCAATCTTTGGTGTTTTTTGGTTTACAGAAGCATCACCCTAATTTCTACCTTCATTTGTATATGTTGTTCTCCCTGTATGTCTATGTCCAAGTTTCCACTTTTTACAAAAATGTCCGTCACATTGGATTAGGACCTACTTTAATGACCTCATTTTAACTTGATTACCTCTGTAAAGGTCCTAGGACTTCAGCATAGAAATTTTGAGAGGAAATGATTCAGCCCATAATGCAATATCGTAGTGTTGTACTTCCAACCAGACCTGAATACTGTCCACATAATTAAAAACAATGGCTTCTTATTTTCTGTAGATCTTGTACTAGTGCCTTGTCTTGTATGTACTTGATGCCTACAAAATATCTTTGATTCTTTCGTATGTTAGTTGAAGGTGTAAGGACCCTTTACAATAATTACAACTCTATGGGAATAAAGATTACCCTCATTTGAAAGATTGTGTCTTGATTTACATAAACCTGAAATAATTCAGATTCTTTTCCCAGAACATCTTTTCTTTAATCCCACTGTAGTCTTTTCCCATCCATTACAAAAAGACTCAGTAAAAGAAGTTGTTCAATCTTACCACATAATCATCAAATAAATAATCCATATTTTCCCAACAATTTATGAACAGTTGGTAATATCAGTTAGATCTGTGATAGTAATACATGAGACTTGCAGTAGAGTGGTTAAGTGGACAGGCTTTTGTTCAGGCTGCAGTTCAAATCTTGGTTTGAAAAACGAGCCAGTTTTCTTACATTTTATTAAGGGATGATACCTACTATCCATCATAATTAATGTATGTGTGTGTGTGTGTGTGTGTGTGTGTGTGTATGTCTTCCTTATCAAAATATACATAGTAATAATAATAATAATAATAATAAATTAGCTAAATGAACACATCTTTGAAAGGGTATTAGTTAGGGCAAAGAAGACTCATCAGAGTTCAGACTGTCAATGACCCTGGAGGATCTTCCCACATATCCACATCCTAACTTACACAATCCCATGTTTTCCAATCATTACCCTCATGTTAACAATACGCACCCTGCCCTGCTGGTGTTTAACTTGCATTATAATTCGTCAAGTCACATTATAAGGTTCTACATTTGATCTGCAGCAATTTCAGCCCTGCTGCTGCAGAAGGTAAATGTGTCCTTCAGGGCACACATAAACATTCCTAGGTTATTTATTTGGTGTTTATACTGGGAATTTGAATCCCTGAACTCATCCTCCCCACTTCTGCCCCCATTTTTTGTCATGTTGTCCGGTAACATTAGGAGGAACCAGCCAATGTCATCATATTGAATTTTCAAAAATGTTTGATAATATCATATACAAAGTCACATAGATCCTTGCTTCTTGTAAGTGAGTGATTAGGAATATCCAGTGCAGTAATTTTGCATGTCTCTATAAACACTTCATGCCATGGACTTCTTCTGCTATTGGATATAAAGTCATTAGCACCTTAAATTTTTTATTTGAAGAAATCTAAGGGGAATAAATGCAATTTTGATACATAGATATATTGTGTAGTGATAAAATTTGGGCTTTTAGCATAACCATTACCCAAATAATATACATTGTGCCCACTAAATAATTTCTGATTTCTCATTCCTTGACTGCCCCCTTCTGAGTCTCCAAGGTCTGTTATTCCACGCTCTATGTGTATACATATTATTTAGGTCTCACTTATAAATGAGAACATGTGTATTGACTTTCTGTTTTTGAGTTGTTTCACTTAAGATAATGGCCTCCAGCTCCATCCATGTTGCTGCAAAATGCATGATTAAATTCTTTTTATGGCTGATTAGTATTTTATTGTATACCACATGTTCTTTATTCAATCATGCATTGGGGGACATGTAGATTGATTCCATATCTTTGCTATTGTAAATGGTAGTGTAATAAACATCTGAGTGAAGGTAACTTTTTTACGTAATTATTTCTTTTTCATTGAGCAAATACCCAGTAGTGGGATTACTGGATTGAATGGTAGTCCTATTTTTAGTTCTTTTTTTTCAGTTCTTAGAAAAATTTCCATACTGTTTTCCATAGAGATTGTGCTAATTTACATTCCCACCAACACTTGATAAGCATTCTCTTATCTCTGCATCCTCAACAACATCTGTTATTATTATTATTATTAATAATAGCCATTTTAACTGGTAGAAGATAATATCTCATTGTAGTTTTAGTTGCATTTCTCTGATGCTTAATGATGTTGAACATTTAAAAAATATATTTATTTGCCATTTGTAAAGTTCTCTTTTGAAAAATATTTATTCATGTCCTTTGCTCATTTTTAATAGAGTAATTTATTTTGTTGTGGTTGTTGTTTGAGTTCCTTATAAATTTTGGATATTATTCCCCTGTTCTATGTATAGTGTGAAAATATTTTCTCCCATTCTGCAGATTGTCTGTTCGTTCTGTTATTTCTTTTGCTCTGTGGAAGCTTTTTAGTTAATTAAGTCCCATAAATCTATTTTTGTTTTTGTTGCTTATGCTTTTGAGGTCCTAGTCATGAATTATTTGCCTAGACCAAAGTCCAAAAAAGGTTTCCATAGTTTTTCTTCTAGTGTTTTTATAGTTTTAGGTCTTACATTTAAGTCTTTAATCCATCTTGAGTTGATTTTTGTGTATGCCAAGAGATAGGAGTCTGCTTTCATTCTTCTGCAGGTGGCAGTTCAATATTGCCAGTACGATTTATTGAAAGCAATGTCGTCTTTCTAGTGTATGTTTACTTGGGTGGAGATAGGTGGCTTTATTTCTGGGTTCTCTATTCTTTCATTGATGTTATGTATCTATTTTAAAACAAGTGCCATGCGGTTTTAGCCTTATAGTATGTGTAATTTGATGCCAGATAATTTGATATCTCCATTGTTCTTTTTGCTTAGAACTGCTTTGGCTATTTGGGGTCTTTTAGGTACAATATGAATTTTAGGATTGCTTTCTCTAGTTCTGTGAAAAATAATGTCAGTATTTTGATAGGGATTGCCTTGAATCTGTAGGTTGCTTAGGGCAGTGTGGTCACTTTAACAGTATTAATTCTTCTGCCTCACGAGTATGGTTTGTTGTTTCATGTGTTTATGCCGTCTACAGTTTTTCATCATTGTTTTGTCCTGTTTCTAGTAGAGATCTTTCACCTCCTTGGTTAAATGTATTCCTAGATATTTTATCTTTTTGTATTTATTGTAAATGGGATTGCCTACTCGATTTGTTTCTCAGCTTGATCAGTATTGGTATATGAAATTACTACTAATATTTTAAAATATTTTAATTTCAATTTTTGTGGTTACATGATAGGTGTATACATTTATGGAGTACGTGAGATACTTCTCTCCTTCAATGGGTTGTATCTTCACTTTTGTATTAGTCTGTTTTCACCCTGCTGATAAAGGCATACCTGAGACCTGGCAATTTACAAAACAAAGAGTTTTAATAGACTTACACTTCCACATGGCTGGGGAAGCCTTGTAACCACGGTGGAAGGCAAGGGCAAGCAAGTCACATATTACAAGTCATATCTTGCTTTAGGACAATAGGAAAGATTTGCTAAGTGTCCATATAGCAAATATTTTCTATTCCAAATCTTTCCTATTGTGAATAGTGCTGCAATAAATGTGGGAGTGCAGATATTACTTTGATATACTGATTTCCTTTCTTTTGGTTATATACCTAGCAGTGGGATATACCACTGCTAGCTCTATGGTAGCTCTGTTTGTAGCTTTTTGAAGAACATCCAAACTGTTTCCATATTAATGTATTTAATACATTAATACAGTGCTTGTATAAATGTACATTTCCGCCCACAGTGTATGAAGGTTCCGTTTTCTCCACACCCTTGCTAGCATTTGTTATTGCCTGTCTTTTGGATGAAAGCCATTTAAGTGGGGTGAGATGATATCTCATTGTAGTTTTAATTTTATTTCTCTGATGATGCCATTTGTATGTTTTCTTTTGAGAAATGTCTATTCAGGTCTTTTGCTCATTTTTAATTGGAATATTCGCTTTTTAAAAAATTAGGGTTGTTTAAGCTCCTTCTATTTTTTGGTTCTTACTCTCTTATCAGATGGATAGTATGCAAATACTTTCTTTCCTTCAGTGGGTTGTCTCTTCACTTTTGTATTAGTCTGTTTTCTCCCTGCTGATAGAGACATACCTGAGACTTGACAATTTACAAAAGAAAGAGTTTTAATGGACTTACACTTCCACATAGCTGGAGAAGCTTCACAGCCATGGTGGAAGGCATGGAGGAGCAAGTCACATCTTACATGGATGGCAGCAATCAGGGAAAGAGAGCTCATGCAGGGAAACTCCCATTTTTAAAACTATCAGATCTCATCAGACCTATTTACTGTCACAAGAACAGCACAGGAATGACCCAACCATGATTCAGTTATCTCCCACTGGGTTCCTCTCACAAAATGTGGGAGTTATGGGAGCTACTAGATGGGATTTGGGTGGGAACAGAGCCAAATCATATCATTCTGTCAAGCCCCTCCCAAATCTCATGTCTCACATTTTAAAACCAATTATGCCTTCTCAACAGTTCCCCCAAAGTCTTAGCTTATTTCAGCATTAACTCAAAAGTCCACAGTCCACAGTCTCATCTGAGACAGGGCAAGTCCCTTCTGCCTATAAGACTGTAAAATCAAAAGCAAGTTATTTACTTCCTAGATACAATGGTGGTACAGGCATTGGGTAAATACAGCCATTCCAAATGGGAGAAATTGGCCAAAACAAAGGGGCCACAGGAAAGTAAGTACCAAATCCAGCATTGCAGTCAAATCCTGAAGCTCCAAAATGATTTCCTTAGACTCTATGTGTCACATCCAGGTCATGCTGATGCAAGAGGTGGGCTCCCACAGCCTTGGGCAGCTCTGTCTCTGTGTATTTGCATGATACAGCCCCCTTCCTGACTGCTTTCATGGGTTGGCATTGAGTGCATCTGGCTTTTACAGGAGCAGAGTGCAAGCTGTCTGTGCATCTACCATTCTGGGGTCTAGAGGACGGGGGCCCTCTTCTCATACATCCACTAGGTGATGCCCCCGTAGAGACTCTGTGTGGGGGCTTTGACTTCACATTTCCCTTCTACACTACCCTAACAGAAATCCTCCATGAGTGCTACACCTCTGCAGCAAACTTTTGCCTGAGCATCTAGGAGTTTCCATACATCCTCTGAAATCTAGGTGGAGGTTCTCGAACCTCAGTGACTTCTGTACACCCACAGGCTCAACATCACATGGAAGCTACCAAGGCTTGGGGCTTTCACCCTCTGAAGCAACAGCCTCAGCTGTATCTTGGCCCCTTTTAGTCATGGCTGGAGTGGTTGGGATGCAGGGCATCAAGTCCCTAGACTGCACACAGCAGAAGGACCCTGGGCCCAGCCAATGAATCCTTTTTTTTTCTTCCTGAACCTCCTGTCCTGTGATGGGAGGGGCTGCCACAAAGGTCTCTGAGATGCCCTGGAGACATTTTTTCTATTGTCTTGGGGATTAACATTCAGCTTCTCGTTACTTATGCAAATTTCTGCAGCTGGCTTGAATTTCTGCTCTGAAAATGGCATTTTTTTTTTAAATTGCATTGTCTGATTGCAAATTTTCCAAACTTTTACGCTCTACTTCCCTTATAAAACTGAATGCCTTTAACAGTACCCAAGCCACATCTTAAATGCTGTGCTGCTTAGAACTTTCTTTTGTCTCTATTTTCTAATCTGCTCCATTGATCTCTGTGTCTTTCTTAGTAACAGTACTATACTGGTTTGGTTACTGTTTGAATGCTTTGCTGCTTAGAAATTTCTTCTACTTCTATTTTCAGTTCTGTTCCATTGATCTCTTTGTACATTTTAGTACCAGTACCATACTGTTTTGGTTACTATAGCCTTAGAGTATAGTTTGAAGTTAGACAGTTTGATTTTTCCAGCTTTGTTCTTTTTTCTTGGGAATTACTTTGACTATTTGGGCTCTTTTTTGATTCCATATGAATTGTAGGAGTTTTGTCTAAATCGGTGAAAAATGATGTTGGTAATTTGATTGAAATAACATTGAATTCATAAATTATTTTGACCATTATGACCATTTTTTAAAAAATAATATATATACTTTTTATTGCATTTTAGGTTTGGGGGTACATGTGAAGAACATGCAAGATTGTTGCATAGGTACACACATGGCAGTGTGATTTGCTGCCTTCCTCCCCATCACCTATATCTGGTATTTCTCCCGATGCTATCCCTCCCCAACTAAGAAAGGATATCAGAGGTTGAAGATCAACTCAATGAAATAAAACGAGAAGGCAAGAGTAGAGAAAAGAGGGTAAAAAGGAATGAACAAAGTCTCCAAGAAATATGGGACTATGTGAAAAGACCTAATCTACGTTTGATAGGTGTACCTGAATGTGACGGAGAGAATGAATCCAAGCTGGAAAATACTCTTCAGGATATTACCCAGGAGAACTTCCCCAACCTAGGAAGGCAGGCCAATATTCAAGTTCAGGAAATACAGAGAACACCACAAAGATATTCCATTATGACCATTTTAATAATACTGATTATTCCAATCAATAAGCATGGGATGTCTTTCAATTTATTTGTGTCATCTCTGATTTCTTTTAGCAGTGTTTTATAGTTGTCTTAGTTAATCAGTTAGTTAAGCTGTAGTCCTATGTATTTCATTTTTTGTGGCTGTTGTATAATCAGTGGAATTGTATTCTTGATTTGATTCTCATTCTCAATGCTATTGGTGTATAGAAATGCTACTGATTTTTGTACATTGATCTTGTGAAACCTTGCTAAAATAGTTTGTCAGTTTTAGGAACCTTTTGCTGGAGTCTCTAAGATTTTCTAAATATACAGTCATATTGTTCTCTTCCTGTTTGGATGCTTCTTATTGCTTTCTTTTGCCTGATTGCTCTGGCTATGACTTCTAGTCCTATGTCAAACGGGAGTGGTGAGAGTGGACATCCTTGTCTTGTTTCATTTCTCAAGGTGAATGCTTCCAGCTTTGTTTTTGTTCAGCATGATGTTGGCTATAGGTTTGCTAGAGGTGTCTCTTATATTGATGTATGTCTCTTTGATGCCAGGTTTGCCTATTGAAGGTTTTTATCATGAAGGGATATTGGATTTTATGGAAAACTTTTTCTGTGTCTATTGAGATGGTCATATGATTTTTGCTTTTAATTCTGTTCTTGTGGTAGATCACACTTATTGACTTCATCCTAGGAATAAAGCCTGCTTGATTGTGGTGAATTAGCTTTTTGATGAGCTGTTGGATTCATTTTTCTAGTATTTTGTTCAGAATTTTTATGTCTGTGTTCATCAGTGATATTGGCCTGAAGTTTTCTTTCTTTGTCATATCTGTGCCAGATTTTGGTACTAAGCTGAGAGTGGCTTCATAGAATGAATTAGGGAGGACTCTCTCCTCAGTTTTTTGGAATAGTTTCACTAGGATTGATACTAATTATTATATCTATAAAATCCATTAATGAAACCAAGAGTTCATTTTTTGAAAGAGCAAAAAAGATAGATAGACTGCTAGCTAGACAAACAAAGAAAAAAAGATCCACATAAGTACAATTGAGAATGACAAATATGACATTATAACTATTCCCACAGAAATACAAAAATCCTAAGAGACTGCTATGAACAACTCTATCTAAAAACCAATAAGAAAATATAGGATAAATGATTAAATTCCTGGAATCACACAGTCTCCCAAGATTGAATCAGAAAGAGATTGAAATTCTGTATAGACCAATACTGAGTTCTAAAACTGAATGATAAAAAAAAACTGCCAACCAAAAAGAATTCCTGGACCAGACATATTTATGGCCAAATTCTACCAAGTGTACATATGTCCACACTCTTAACCTGCTTGTTGATTTCCTGTCTATATTCTTACCCTTTATCAGAGCTCTGTCCTGTGGATCTTCCTGATTTATATATATTGATTTCCTGTTTTTTTTTTTTTAATATTTTATTGTGTTTTAGGTTTTTGGGTCCATGTGAAGACCTGCACCATTGTTGCATAGGTACATACATGGCAATGTGATTGGCTGCCTTCCCCCCCATCACCTATATCTGGCATTTCTCTCCATGTTATCCCTCCCCAACTCCACTCCCCTGTCCCTTCCCTAGTTCCCCCTCTGTAGACATCAGGGTGTGATGCTCCCCTCCCTGTGTCCATGTGTTCTCATTGTTCAACACCTGGCTATGAGTGAGAACATGCAGTGTTTGATTTTCTGTTCTTGTGTCAGTTTGCTGAGAATGATGGTTTCCAGGTTCATCCATGTCCCTGCAAAGGACATAAACTCATCATTTTTTATGGCTGCATAGTATTCCATGGTGTATATGTGCCACATTTTCCCTGTCTAGTCTATAATTGATGGGCATTTGGGTTGGTTCCAAGTCTTTGCTGTTGTAAACAGTGCTGCAATGAACATTTGTGTGCATATGTCCGTATAATAGAACAATTTATAATCCTTTGGACATATACCCAGAAAAAGGATTGCTGGGTTAAATGGAATTTTTATTTCTTGGTCCTTGAGGAATCGCCACACTGTCTTCCACAATGGTTGAACTAATTTATACTTCCACCAACAGTGAAAAAGTGTTCCTATTTCTCCACATCCTCTCCAGCATCTGTTTCCTCCAGATTTTTTAATGATCGCTATTGCAACTGGCATGAGATGGTATCTCAATGTAGTTTTGATTTGCATTTCTCTAATGACTAGTGATGATGAGCATTTTTTAATGTTTGTTGGCCTCATATATGTCTTCTTTTGTAAAGTATCTGTTCATATCCTTTGCCTACTTTTGAATGGGCTTGTTTTTTTCTTGTAAATCTGTTTTGGTCTTTTGTAGATTCTGGATATTAGCCCTTTGTTAGATGGGTAGATTGCAAAAATTTTTTCCCATTCTGTTGGTTGCCGGTTCCCTCTAATGATTGATTCTTCTGCTGTGCAGAAGCTTCAGAGTTTAATTAGGTCCCATTTGTTTATTTTGTCTGTTGTTACCAACGCTTTTGAATTTTAGTCATGAAGTCCTTGCCTATGCCTATGCCCTGAATGGTTTTGCTTAAGTTTTCTTCTAGAGTTTTTATGGTGTTAGGTCTTATGTTTAAGTCTTGAATCCATCTGGTATTAATTTTAGTGTAAGGTGTTAGGAAGGGGTCCAGTTTCTTCTTTCTGCACATGGCTAGCCAGTTTTCCCACCACCATTTATTAAACAGGGACTCCTTTCCCCATTGCTTGTTTTTGTGAGGTTTGTCAAAGATCAGATGGTTGTAGATGTGTGGCATTGCCTCCGAGGCCTCTGTTCTGTTCCATTGGTCTATTTCTCTGTTTTGGTACCAGTACCATGCTGTTTTGATTACTGTAGCCTTGTAGTATAGTTTGTTGTCAGGTAGCCTGATGCCTCCAGCTTTGTTCTTTTTGCTTAGAATTGACTTGGCTATGCGGGCTCTCTTTTGGTTTCATATGAAGTTTAAGGTGGTTTTTTCCAGTTCTGTGAAGAAGGTCATTGGTAGCCTGATGGGGATAGTGTTGAATCTATAAATTACTCTGGGCAGTATGGCCATTTTCACGATAGTGATTCTTCCTAATCATGAGCATGGAATGTTTCTCCATCTGTTTGTGTCCTCTCTTATTTCATTGAGCACTGGTTTGTAGTTCTCCTTGAAGAGGTCCTTTACATTCTTTGTTAGTTGTATTCCTAGGTATTTTATTCTCTTTGTAGCAATTGTGAATGGCAGTTTGTTCTTGATTTGGCTCTTTTTAAGTCTGCTATTGGTGTATAGGAGTGCTTGTGATTTTTGCACAGTGATTTTATATCCTGAGACTTGGCTGAAGTTGCTTATCAATTTCAGGAGATTTTGGGCTTAGATGATGGGGTCTTCTAAATACACAATCATGTTGTCTGCAAATAGAGACAATATGACTTCCTCCTTTCCTAACTGAATACCCTTTATTTCTTTTTCTTGCCTGATTGCGATTGCTAGAACTTCCAACGCTATATTGAATAGGAATGGTGAGAGAGAGCATCCTTGTCTAGTGCCAGATTTCAAAGGGAATGCCTCCAGTTTTATCCTATTCAATGTGATACTGGGTGTGGGTTTTTCATAAATAACTTTTATTATTTTGAGATGCATTCCATTGATACCTAGTTTATTGAGAGTTTTTAGCATAAAGTGCTGTTAAATTTTGTTGAAGGCCTTCTCTGCATCTATTGAGATAATCGTGTTGTTTTGTCTTTGGTTCTGTTTATGTGGTGAATTACATTTATAGACTTGCATATGTTTAACTGGCCTAGCATCCCTGGGATGAAGCCTATTTGATCATGATGTATACGTTTTTTGATGTGCTGTTGCAATTGGTTTGCCAGTATTTTATCGAAGATTTTTGCATTTATGTTCATCATGGATATTGGCCTGAAGTGTTCTTTTCTTGTTGAGTCTCTGCTGCGTTTTGGTATCAGGATGATGTTGGTCTCATAAAATGATTTCGGGAGGATTCCGTCTTTTTGGATTGTTTGGAATAGTTTCAGAAGGAGTGGTACCAGCTCCTCTTTGTATTTCTGGGAGAATTCAGCTGTGAACTCATCTGGACCTGGGGTTTTTTTGGTTGTTAAGCTATTAATTGCTGCCTCAACTTCAGCCCTTTTTATTGGTGTATTCAGGGTTTCAATTTCTTTTTTGTTTAGGCTTGGGATGATGCAGGTGTCTAGGAATTTATCCATTTCTTCTAGGTTTACTGGTTTATGTTTATAGAGTTGTTTGTATTAATCTGTCATGGTGGTTTGTATTTCTGTGGAATCAGTGGTGATATCCGTTTTATCATTTTTTATTGCATCTATTTGATTATTCTCTTTTCTTTTTTATTAATCTGGCTAGTGGTCTGTCTATTTTGTTGATCTTTTCAAGAAATCAGAGCCTTGATGTATTGATTTTTTGAAGGGTTTTTTGTGTCTTTATCTCCTTCAGTTCTGCTCTGATCTTAGTTATTACTTGTCTTCTGCTAGCTTTTGAGTTTTTTTTATCTTGCTCCTCTATGTGTTTCAATTTTGATGATAGAGTTTTGATTTTAGATATTTCTTTGCTTCTCATGTGGTCATTTATTGCTATAAATTTTCCTCTAGACACCGCTTTAAATGTGTCCGATAGATTGTAGTACGTTGTACCTTCATTCCCGTTGGTTTTGAAGAACATCTTTATTTCTGCCTTCATTTCATTGTTTATTTAGTTGACATTCAAGAGCCAGTTGTTCTGTTCCCATGCAGTTGTGTGGTGCTGAGTTAGTTTCTGAATTCTGAGTCCTAAGTTGATTGCACTGTGGTGTGACAGATTGTTATAATTTCTGTTCTTTTTCCTTTGCTGAGGAGTGATTTATTTCCAATTATGTGGTCAATTTTAGAGTAGTTGTTGTGTGGTGTGAGAAGAATGTGTATTCTGTGGATTTGGGGTGGTTAGTTCTGTAAATGTCTATTCAGTTTGCTTGGTCCAGGACTGAGTTCAAGTCCTGGGTATTCTTGTGAATTTTCTGTCTCGTTGATCTGTCTAATATTGACAATGGAGTGTTAAAGTCTCCCACTATTATTTTGTGGGAGTCTAAGTCTCTTTGTAAGTCATTAAGAACTTGCTTTATTTATCTGGGGTGCTCCTGTATTGGGTTAGTATATATTTAGGATCATTAGCTCTTCTTGTTGCATTGATCCTTTTACCATTATGGAATGTCCTTTTTTGTCTGTTTTGATCTTTTTTGGTTTGAAATCTATTTTGTCAGTTAGTAGGATAGCAACTCCTGCTTTTTTTTTGTTCTCCATTTGCTTGCTAGATCTTCCTCCGTCCTTTATTTTAAGCCTGTGTGTATTCTTGCATGTGAGATTGGTTTCCTGGAGATAGCACACTGATGGGTTTTGACTTTTTATTCAATTTGCCAGTCTGTGTCTTTTGATTGGGACATTTAGCCCCATTTACATTTATGGTTAATATTGTTATGTGTGAATTTGATCCTGCCATTTTGATGCTAGCTGATCATTTTGCCTGTTAGTTGATGCAGTTTCTTCATTGTGTCGATGCTCTTTACCATTTGGTACGTTTTTGGAGTGGCTGGTGCTGGTTGTTCCTTTCTATGTTTAGCACTTCTTTCAGGAACTCTTGTAAAGTAGGTCTGATGGTGACAAAATCTCTCAGCAATTGCTTGTTCATAAGGGATGTTATTTCTTCTTTGCTTATGAAACTTAGTTTTGCTGGATATTAAATTCTAGGTTGAAAGTTCTTTTCTTTAAGGATGCTGAATATTGTCTCCCACTCTCTTCTGCCTTGTAGGGTTCTGCTGAGAGATCTGCTTTGAGTCTGATGGGCTTCCCTTTGTGGGTAACCCGACCTTTCTTTCTGGCTGCCCTCAGCATTTTCTTTTCCATTTCACCCTGGTGAATGTGACGATTATGTGCCTTGGGGTTGCTTGTCGTGAGGAATGTCTTTGTGGTGTTCTCTGTATTTCCTGGACTTCAGTGTTGGTCTGCCTTGCTAGGTTGGGGAAGTTTTCCTAGATAATATCCTGAAGAATGTTTTCCAGCTTGGATTCATTGTGTCCACCACATTCAGGTACAACCGTCAAACATAGATTAGGTCTTTTCACATAATCCCATATTTTGTGGAGGCTTTGTTCATTTCTTTTTACTCTTTTTTCTCTAATCTTGCCTTCTAATTTTATTTCATTAGTTGATCATCCATCTCTGATATCCTTTCTTCCGCTTGGTTAATTTGGCTATGGAAACTTGTGTATGCTTCACAAAGTTCTCATGTTGTATTTTTCAGCCTCATTAATTCATTTTTATTCCTCTCTAAGCTGTTTATTCTCATTAGGATTTCATCCAAGCTTTTTTCAATATTCTTAGTTTCTTTGCATTGGGTTAGAACATGTTCATTTAGCTCATAGAAGTTAGTTATTGCCCACCTTCTGAAGCCTGTTTCTGTCAATACATCAGACTCATTCTCCATCCAGTCTTGTTCCCTTGCTGGTGAGGAGTTGTGATCCCTTGGAGGAGGAGAGGTGTTCTGGTTTTGTTTTCATCCTTATTGCTCTGGTTTGTTCCCATCTTTGTGAATTTATTTACATGTTGTCTTTGTAGTTGGTGACTTTCAGATGGGGTCTCTGAGCAGTCATCATCCTGTTTGTTGATGATGCAGTTATTTCTTTTTTTTCTTTGTTTTCCTTCTAACAGTCAGGCCCCTCTGCTGTAGGACTGCTGGAGGTCCACTCCAGACCCTGCTTTCCTGGGGATCACTGCAGTGGCTGCAGAACAGTAAGGGTTGCTGCCAGTTTCTTCTTGTCTTAGCTTTGTCCCAGAAGCATACCTGCCAGAAGCCAATCTGAGCTCTCTTTTATGAGTTAACTCTTTGAATATACCGGGGTCGGGAAGCTGCTTGAGGAGATAGTGTGTTCTTTATAGGGGCTCAAGTGCTGAGCTGTAAGCTCCGTTGTTCTGTTTAGAGCTGCTGGGCAAGTACATTTAAGTCTGATGCAGCAGAACCCTAGACTGCCTTTTTTTTTTTTTTTTTTTTATCCAGGAAAAAAAACTGCTCTGTCCCAGGAAGGTAGGGGTTTATTTATAAGTTTGTGTCATGCTGGTGCATGTTTTCAGGGATGTCCTGCCCAGCGAGGAGGTAGCCTAGTCACAGTTTGCCAGCAGAGGTGTTGCTGAGCTGTCATGGGCTCTGCATAGCTTCTGTGTGAACTTCCTTGCAGTTTTGTTTATAGGGGCATAGTTACAACTGCCTTTGTAATGGCGTACTCTCTCTGTAGTGGTGGACTCTCTCTGTTATGGCGGATTGCCTTTGTAATGGCGGGCTGTCTCAGTAATGGCAGACTGCCTCAGTAATGGCGGACTGCCTTGGTAATGGTGGACTACCTTGGTAGTGGTGGACTGCCTTGGTAATGGTGGACACCCTTCCCCTACAAAGCTGGACTGTCCTCGATTCAGCTGTGTATGCTGTGAAACTCTCAATCCACAGCGTTTCAAATTGCTGGTCTTTGTTGGGGTGGGACTGGCCGAGCCAGATCACCTTGCTCCCTGTTTTAGTCCCCTTTTTTTTTCTTCAGTTGAATGGGTGACTCTGTCTCCCAGGCATTGCAGTCGACTGTTGAAATTGTGCCTTGGTTTGTGTGAGTTTTTGTGTGAAGACCCACTGTGCCAGCTGAAACAGCCACACTGGAGACTTGTGGTGCTTTTTTGCCTGGTAATATCCTGGCCTGGCTCCTGTTTCTGTCCCCTTTCTTTCAGTTGAATGGTTGATTCTGTCTGTCAGGTGTTCCAGTTGCTAGTTGAAAAGGCATCCGGATTTGTGTTTTTGTGTGGAGACCTGCTGTGCCGGCTGAATAGCCATTCTGGCGACTTTTCTGCCCAGGAATCTCCTGGCCTGGCTCCCTGTTTCAGTCCGCTTTTTATCAGTTGAACGGGCGACTCTGTCTCCCAGGTATTCCAGTCGCCAGTTGAAATGGCGTCTGGATTTGTGTGAATTTTTGTGCGGAGACCCGCTGTACCAGCTGAAACAGCTGTGCTGGAGACTTGTGGCAATTTTCTGCCTGGGAATCTCCTGGTCTGTGGGCAATGATAATTCGTTTGGAAATCCAGTGACCACTCACCCTCTGCATTTTGGCTGGGAGTTGCAATCCGGAGGTGTTCCTATTCAGCCATCTTGGATCCCCTCCAAAAATTAGTTACCCTATTTGTTTTTCTACTCCAAAATTTTCGTCTTGACCAGTATGTTTAGCTTCTTGTCCCTCATGGAATGTCCTTCATAGAATTATAATAGGAGAAAGTATTGTACAATACATTTTTGTTTTCCTCTTCTTGTAATTAAATGGATGATTATAATCTATCACAATACCTAAAGGTATGATTGTAATATCTCCAAATTGTTTTAATCCTACAGCTTCTATTCTATATAAGGTTCACAACATGGGTCCCCCTGGACTTATATAACAGCTTTCTAACTACCCCACATCTCTCTGGCCAATCCTTCACTATGCCACCAAAGCTAAAATAAAAATTATCTGATTATATTATATCATTGCTTAAAATCTTTCATGACTCCCCATTGTTTTCAGGATAAAATCCCAATGTTTTTATTTGATGACCTCTTTAACATAAGATCTGATAGAAATTTCATTTTTACTAATACTTTCTGCCAGAACATACTCATTTAGATAAAAAATAACACATTTGGGAGGAAAAAAATCATGGTTATTAAATGTAAAGGAGAGTTTCACCATGTCTAGAAATTCTGTTGGAGAAATATTGGTAACTATGTAACTGTAGAACAGAAATTTAATTCTGTTCCTAGTTTCTGACTCATAATTGAAACAAATTTGAACTTCTAATATAGTAAGGTTTTCATTAGTTCATTAGATTACTGACCTCCTTACTGAATTATATCTATTTGTACACAGTTATGTGTCTACTTGAATATTTTTCTTTCCTATTTCCTCTACTTTCTTAATGAGGAGGACGTGAAATATTTCATTCCCAAATAATTTTCCTCTAAGAATGATGACATTTTCTATAGTAACAGCTAACCTTAAAGGCCATGGAAAGAACAATTGAAGAAGCATGAACTGGGCTTATTGAAATCCTGTTTTCACACCTCTTCAACTGCTCTTTTCATCATCTGAGAAACAGCTTTCAAGGGGCCTTTTGGTGTACCCTCTTATGCTTTAGTAGTAAAATAATAACAGAAGGAGACATATCTCATGATTAAATATGGTTGAGTTTTTTAAAAATAAAAATTAAGGTACTACCAGAATGACTATAGTATATGTATGTATTAGTATAAATTCTAAGACATAGTTTTTTTAAATGATAACCAGAACATGATAATTTTCAATTAGAATTTACTTTTTACTTTCTATTATTGTTACTTCCTATTTGTAAATAATACTTGAAGAATTATATTAACTAGTAAACTAGAATGTTATCTGTGTTTTTATTCTTCATACTCCTTAAATAGTAATATTTTGATAATATACTTAAGTACTAAAATGTGTATACAAATTATGGGTTATCCTATAGCTTTCAAATTGAGTTGGTGTCTTAAGGTGTAGGAATATCTTGTGCAGGTCATTTGACTATTTGCAATTAATTTCATTTTCCACCCTTTCTCCATTTTGTTCTTTAATGTTGGTGGGAAAATCCTGAAAATTGCATTTCCAGGCTTCCTTGTCAACTGACTTTAAGCTAGCTCAGCTAAGAGGACCCTCTTGCAGGAGTCTGTAGGGTAGGAAGAAGGAAGAAGACTGAGTATTTTTTTTTTCTCTCTTCGGTAGCATCTCCAGCAGTGGCTACATCTACCTTCATAGTTTTGCCAAACAATTCCTTTCTTGTGATATTGTCATTGTTGGATAGCCTGAGTTATCAGGATATCAATAGTTTTTATATTTACTCTTCTGTCTGTGAGTACAGTAGATACTTCTTACTGTTGTTAATCTTTGTGTTGCCCCACTCTTTCTTATTTTTTGCCCATCTGCCTTATTTGGCCTTTTGGCTTTCCCAATAGTTGTGCAACTAGTTTCTTGTAGTAAATTCCTTTAGTTTAACTCCCTGGGCATGAGCTGTTTCACTGGCTCTTCTTTAAAAATTCATGCTTGAATGTTGATGGCAAGAAACTTTACTCATTGTTTCTCTGGGGTTATGGTAAATGGTGGATTGAGTCTTCACTCACCACCTTTTGCTTCTAACAGCTAAGGGCCATTGTAGTTCACATGATTTGCTGAACCTAAGGAGGAGCTCTGTTTTAATTGTCTTGGTTGACACTGGTGGCTCAAAGTGTTTCTGAGCTAGGTCATGCTTAATTATTTCATGTCACCTTGGTTAATTGTGTTCTTGACCAGTTTTTTTTCATTTTAAAATGGAGTTTATGCATGCAGACTTAAGGGCTACTCAGATTTTAGAAAGAGGGTTATGGTCCCCTCACAGTTTAAACAAAGCCTCCAAGAAGTTTGAAGTGGGTGGAGCCCACTGCAACTTGGCAAATTTGCGGTAGCCAGACAAGTTGCCTCTCTAGATTCCTCCTCTCTAGGCAGGGCATCTTTGAAAGAAAGACAGATGCCCCAGTCAGGGGCTTATAGATAAAACTCCCATCTCTCTGGGACAGAGCACCTGGGGGAAGGGGTAGATGTGGGCACAGCTTCAGCAGACTTAAATGTTTCTGCTTGCAGGCTCTGAAGAAAGCAGTGGATCTCCCAGTACAGCACTTGAGCTCTGTTAAGGGACAGAGTGCCTCCTCAAGTGGGTCCCTGACCCCTATGCCTCCTGATGGGGATTTACTTCCCAGCAGGGTTCAACAGACACCTCAGACAGGAGAGCTCTGGCTGGAATCTGATGGGTGCCCCTCTGGGAAAAGGGTTCCAGAGGAATGAGCAGGCAGCAATCTTTGCTGTTCTGCAGCCTCTGCTGGTGATACTCAGGCAAACAGGGTCTGGAGTTGATTTCCAGCAAACTCCAGCAGACCTGCAGCACAGCAGCCTGACTGTTAGAAGGGAAACAAACAGACATGAATAGCATCAAGTCAACAAAAAGGATGTTCACACAACAATCTCATCTGAAGGTCACCAATATCAGAGAACAAAGGTAGATAAATCCACAAACATGAGGAAAAACCAGTGCAAAAAGCTGAAAATTCCAAAAACTGGAATGCCTCTTCTCCTCCTAAGGATCACAACTCCTTGCCAGCAAGTGAAAACAACTGGACAGAGAATGATGTTGACAATTTGACAGAAGTAGGCTTCAGAAGGTGGATAAGAACAAACTCCTCCAAGCTAAAGGAGCATGTTCTAATTTAATGCAAGGAAGCTAAGAGCCTTGAAAAAAGGTTAGAGGAATTGCTGACTAGAATAACCAGTTTAGAGAAGAACATAAATGACCTTATGGAGCTGATAAACACAGCACGAGAACTTTGTGAAGCATACACAAGTATCAGTAGCCAAATTGAACAAGTGGAAGAAGGGATATCACAGATTGAAGATCAACTTAATGAAATAAAGCATGAAGACAAGATTAGAGAAAAAATAATGAAAAGGAATGAACAAAACCTCTAAGATACATGGGAGTATATGAAAAGACCAAACCTGTGTTTGATTGGTGTACCTGAAAGTGACAGGGAAGTTGGAAAACACTCTTTAGGATATTATCTGGAAGAACTTCCCCAACCTAGAAAGACAGGCAACATTTAAATTCAGGGAATACGGAGAACACCACAAAGATACTTCTTGAGAAGAGCAAAGCCAAGACACATAATCTTCAGATTCACCAAGGTTGAAATGAAGAAAAAAATTTTAAGGGCAGTCAGAAAGAAAAGTCGAGTTACCCACAAAGGGAAGCACATCAGAGTAACAGCAGATCCCTCTGCAGAAACCCTACAAGCCAGAAGAGAGTGGGGGAATATAGTCAACATTCTTAAAGAAAAGAATTTTCAACTGGAATTTCATATTCAATCAAACTAAGCTTCATAAGTGAAGGAGAAATAAAATCCTCCACAGAGAAGCAAATGCTGAGAGATTTGCTCACCACTAGGCCTGCCTTACAAGAGCTCCTGAAGGAAGCACTAAATATGGAAAGGAGAAAACAGTACCAGCCACTGCAAAAACATACCAAATTGTAAAGACCATTGACACTATAAAGAAACTGCATCAACTAACAGGGAAAATAATCAGCTATCATCATAATGACAGAATCAAATTCACACATAACAATACTAAACTTAAATGTAAATAGGCTGACTGCCCCAATTAAAAGACACAGACTGGCAAACTGAATAAAGAGTTAAGACCCATCCATGTGCTGTAGTCAGGAGACTAGTCTCATGTGCAAAGGCACACAGAGGATCAAAATAAAGTTAAGGAGGAAGATTTCCTAAGCAAATGGAAAGAAAAAAAAAAAAAAGGCAGGAGTTGCAATCCTATTCTCTGATAAAATAGACTTTAAACCAATAAAGATCAAAAAAGACAAAGAAGCACATTACATAATGGGAATGGGATCAATGTGACAAGAAGAGTTAACTATCCTAAATATATATGCACCCAATAAAGGAGAACCCAGATTCATAAAACAAGTTCTTAATGATCTACAGAGAGACTTAGACTCTCACACAATAATAATGGGAGACTTTAACACCTACTGTCAATATTAGATCAATGAGACAGAAAATTAACAAGGATATTCAGGACTTGAATTCAGCTCTGGACCAAGTGAACCTAATAGACAGCTACAGAACTCTTCACCCCCAGTCAGCAGAATATACATTCTTCTCAGCACCATATTGCACTTATTCTAAAACTGACCCCATAATTGGAAGTAAAACACTCCTTAGCAAATGCAAAAGAACAGAAATCATAACAAACAATCTTTCAGACCACAGTGCAATAAAGGTATACTAAGGATTAAGAAACTCACTCAAAAGTGCACATATACATGGAAACTGAACAATCTGCTCCTGAATGACTACTGGGTAAATAACAAAATGAAGGCAGAAATAAAAAAGTTCCTTTGAAACCAATGAGAACAAGTACACAATGTACGAGAATCTCTGGGACACAGCTAAAGTATTGTTTAGAGGAAAATTTATAGCACTAAATGCCCACAGGAGAAAGCAGGAAATATCTAAAATTGACATCCTAATATCAAAATTAAAAGAATTAGAGAAGCAAGAGCAAACAAGCTCAGAAGCTAGCAGAAGACAGAAAATAACTAATATCAGAGCATAACTGAAGGAAATAGAGACACAGAAAATCCTTTTGAAAAAAAATCAGTGAATCCAGAGGCTGGCTTTTTGAAAAGAATAACAAAATAGATTGACCACTAGCTAGACTAATAAAGAATAAAAGAGATAAGAATCAAATAGACACAATAAAAAATGATAAAGGGGATATCACCAATTATCCCACAGAAATACAAACTACCATCAGAGAATACTATCAACACCTCTATGCAAATAAAGTAGAAAATCTAGAAGAAATGGATAAATTCCTGGACACATATATCCTCCCAAGACAACTAGAAATAAGTGGAATCCCTCAATAGACTAATAACAAGTTCTGAATTAGTCTTGTTATTAGCCTACTAACCAAAAAAAGTCCAGGACCAGATGGGTTCACAGCTGAATTCTACCAGAGGTACAAAGAGGAGTTGTACCATTCCTTCTGAAACTATTCCACACAACAGAAAAAGAGGGACTCATCCCTAATTCATTTCATGAGGCCAGCATCATCCTAATACTAAAACCTAGCAGAGACACAACAACAACAACAACAAAAATACAATTTCAGGCCAATATCCCTGATGAACATTGTTGCAAAAATTCTCAATGAAATACTGGCAAACCAAATCCAGCAACACATCAAAAAGCTTATCCGCCATGATCAAGTTGGTTTCATCCCTGGGATGCAAGGCTGGTTCAACATATGCAAATCAATAAATGCAATCCATCACATAAACAGAACCAATGACAAAAACCACGATTATCTCAATGGATATAGAAAAGGACCTAGATAAAATTCAGCACCGCTTTATGCTAAAAACTCTCAATAAACTAGGCATTGATGGAACCTATCCCCAAATAATAAGAGCTATTTATTACAAACCCACAGCTAATATAATACTGAATTTGCAAAAACTGGAAACATTCCCTTTGAAAACTGGCACAAGAAAAGATGCCCTCTCTCACCACTCCTATTCAACATAATATTCGAAGTTCTGGCCAGGGTAATCAGGAAAGAGAAAGAAATAAAGGTATTCAAATAGGAAGGGAGGAAGTCAAATTTTCTCTTTTTGCAGACAACATGATTGTATATTTAGAAAACCCCATTGTCTCAGCCCCAAAACTCCTTAAGCTGATAAACAACTTCAGCAAAGTCTCAGGATACAGAGTCAATGTGTGAAAATTACAAGCATTCCTGTGCAAGAATAATAAACAAAGAGCCAAATCATGAGTCAACTCCCATTCACAGTTGCTTCAAAGAGAATAAAATACTTGGGAATACAACTTACAAGGGATGTGAAGGGCATCTTCAAGGAGAACTACAAACCATTGCTCAAGGAAATAAGAGAGGACACAAACAAATGGAAAAAAAAAAAAACCTTCCATGCTCATGGATAGGAAGAATCAATATTGTGAAAACGGCTGTATTGCCCAAAGTAATTTATAGATTCAATGCTATTCCTATCAAGCTACCAATGACTTTCTTTGCTTAATTAGACAGAATTATTTTAATATGGAACTAAAGAAGAGTCCTTATAGCCTAAACAATTCTAAGTAAAAAGAACAAAGCTGAAGGCATCATGCTACCTGACTGCAGACTATACTACAAGGCTCCAGTAACCAAAACAGCATGGTGATGGTACCAAACAGATACACAGACCAATGTAACAGAACAAAAACCTCAGAAATAACACCACACATCTACAACCATCTGCTCTTTGACAAACATGACAGAAACAAGCAATGGGGAAAGGATTCCTATTCAATAAATGGTGTTGGGAAAACTGGCTAGCCATATGCAGAAAACTGAAATTGGACCCCTCCCTTACAACTTATACAAAAATTAACTTAAGAAGGATTAAAGACTTAAATGTAAGACCTAAAACCATAAAATCACCAGAAGAAAATCTAGGCAATAGCATTCAGGATGTAGGCATGGGGAAAGACTTCATGACTAAAACACCAAAACCAAAATTGACAAATGGGATCTAATTAAACAACTAAAGAACATTTGCACAGCAAATGAAACTATCATCAGAGTGAGCAGGCAACCTGTAGATAGGAGAAAAAGTTTATAATCTATCAATCTGACAGAGAGTTAATATCCAGAATCTACAAAGAAGTTAAACAAATTTACAGGAAAAACAAACAACCCCATCAAAAAGTGGGCAAAGGATATGAATAGACAGTTCTCAAAAGAAGACATTTATACACCCAACAAATATATGAAAAAAAGCTAATTATCACTGCTCATTAGAGGAATGCAAATCAAAACCACAATGTAATACCATTTCATGCCAGTTAGAATGGTGATCACTAAAAAATCAGGGAACAGCAGATACTGGAGAGGATATAGAGAAATAGGAATGTTTTTACAGTGTATGTGGGAGTATAAATTAGTTCAACCATTGTGGAAGACAGTGTGGTGATTTTTCAAGGACCTAGAACCAGAAATACCATTTGACCCAGCAATCCAATTATTGGGTGTATACTCAAAGGATTATAAATCATTCTACTATAAAGAAACATGCAACATATGTTTTATGCAGCACTATTCACAATAGAAAGGATTTGGAACCAACCCAAATGCCCATCAATGATAGAAGAATGAAAATTTAGCACATATATACCGTAGAATACTATACAGCCATTAAAAAGCATGAATTCATGTTTTTTCCAGGGACATGGATGAATCGGTAAACCTCATTCTTAGCAAACTAACCCTGGAACAGAAAACCAAACACTGCATGTTTTCACTCATGAGTAGGAGTTGAACAATGGGAACACATTGACACAGGGAGGGGAACATCACACACCAGGGCCTGCCAGGTGGTAGGGGTCTTGGGGAGGGATAGCATTAGGAGAAGTACCTAATGTAGATGACTGGTTTATGAGTGCAGCAAACCACCATGGCATGTGTATACCTATGTAACAAACCTGCACGTTCTGCACATGTATCCCAGAACTTAAAGTATAATAATAATAATGACAATAATAATAAAGATTTAATTATGTACAAGATAATTTAGGAAAGATTTTCATAAAAATGGAAATGTTGCTATATACCATTACATTTTTATTTTTATGGTCTGATTTGTATCCTTGCTACTACAGCAAGATTGTTCTTTTAAGCGTGGCCAGGGGCATACTCGTATAATTTGATAGTTTTGTCTTAGCTTTTGATTCCTGTGCAACATGACATTTCTAATGATCATTCTTACTTTTTGATGCTGTCTTCCCCTGGCAAGTGTGATTACAACATCTTCTGTTTCTGACTGACCTATCTTGTTTTCCTCTACACATGAGCCATAAGGCATTTTCCCAGGTTCAGCTTACCTATTTTTAATTTTTATAAATCTTGAGCCCATATTTAATAACTCCTAACCCTTCCATCCATCTATCTGTTAAGAATCATTGTTGTGCTTATTATAACCTGAATTCATTAATTTATTTTCTGTCTGCCTCCCTCATTCAAACAATCACCATATGTTCTCCATGCTCCTTTTCACTCAAGTTTCTTCTCTTTATTTATCTATTTTTTATGCAGTACGCAGAGAGATTCTTTAAAATTCAAATCACATCTCATTCTTTCCCTATTTAATATCTTAATTGGCTTCCCATCAGAGTTAGAATATAGTGCAGACTCCTTATCCTGACTACAAAGTGATCAGTGACTACTTGGTCTGGCCCTTGACTGCTTTTCTGACTTCCCCTCATGCCATTCTTACTCTTCCTAATAATGCTACAGCTGCAGTGACTTTCTGCCTCTTCCCAGAGCAAGCTATACTTGTTCTTTAGGCTGTTTTATCCAGCCATTTATTTTTCTAGAATTCTGACCACCCCTCATCACCATCTTTACTTCTTGGTATTCAGATTTCAGCTTAAATATTGCTTCCTTAGAGAGGTCTTCTGTGATGATCAAAAGTAGGTACCCAATTTCTCTATGATAGCATTTATTTTCATGCAGTTCTTGCTTATTTGTTTGTTTACTTGCCTTTCTTACAATAAATATAGGTACTTTGTCTATTTGCTCTATCTCCAGAGCCTAACATAGAGTAGGCATTCAATAATTATTTGTTAAATGGATGAATGAAATTATGTGCAGAGATTGAAGGGGCAGAGATAATAGCAGTAATGAGTGTTTTTTTTTTTTTTTTCCTGCAGTGGTTACTAGCCTTTCTTACTAACAGGCATCTGTTCCTAAGAATCTGATGAAAGCTATGAACTCTCTTCCAAGAAAAAATGTAATTATGCACACATAATAACATTTTGTCTAAAAATTAGAAGCTTGTTTGATTCATTGAGTACTTACTCTTTGTTAGACACTTTACTAGTTTCCCTGCTCTCTTAGAAATGATGGAATACAGTTTCATTAAGTAATAATCTCTATTTAATGAAGCCCTGGTAAAATGCTCCCCAGAACTATGTTTGGTAAAGAAACAATTTTATTTCTCCCCAGTCTGTCATGGCTGTCCATGTGGTCCTACTGTGCATGACTTATATGATGCTCATGCCATGTGCAATTTGCCACATGAGTTTGTCAACATCCATATTGATTTACAAAACCCTATTCAACTAGATAAGTAAACTAATCATAAGTTTGGTTGTCAAATGACTGTAAAAGTATCATACTCTACTTACTTGGTAGCAATGTATAACAAACAAATATCAGACCAACATCAATCCATGGACCAAATTTTGAATAACACTGCCTTGGAAAGTATCATCAGTCTTGAACTCTCTTCAAGGTAGTGATTCTGTATTTTAAACTATATGGCTGTGTCTATAGCTAGATGTCTATTGGTATTTTAAAATGGACCATTCATCAAACCAAACGTATGTTTTAACTTGAAAACAAAAGAGCCCTTGGACCTTAAAACTTTAATTTCAAAAATTCTAATAGTTTTCTAGTAATGTAGAGTCATCTTTTGCTTTTCTTTGCCACCCCATCTATTTGCTTATTAAATCCTGTTACTCTATCTTAATGTTTCTCATTCATTTTTCATTATTACTCTATTTTTTGGATATTTTTTCCTAGTCACACAGTTCCACAAAATTTCAATGCTATAGATATACTGCATATCTGTTTAAATACTGTGATCTTTCAGAGGCAACAAATCATTGTAATATTGTGAAAAGTTTTTGCCCCAAATGAAAGCAACCCTGTTGACAATTCATAATCATGTATGCATTTTTATTTCTATTCTACTAACCAATATCAAATCTTAATTGTTTTTACATTAAGTATGATACTCTCTTTGTTATTTATTTATTTATTTATTTATTATACTCTAAGTTCTGGGGTACATATGCCGATCATGCCGGTTTGTTACATAGGTGTGTACACGTGCCATGGTGGTGGTTTGCTGCATCCATTGCCCTGTCATCTACATTAGATATTTCTCCTAATGCTATCCCTCCACAATTATCCCACCCCCCGCTATTCCTCCCCTTGCCCCTTGCCCCCCAGGCCCCAGTGTGTGATGTTCCCCTCCCTGTGTCTATGTGCTCTCATTGTTCAACAACCATTTATGGGTGAGAACATGTGGTGTTTGGTTTTCTGTTCTTGTGTCAGTTTGCTGAGAATGATGGTTTCCAGCTTCATCCATGTCCCTGCAAAGGACATGAACTCATCCTTTTTTTATGGCTGCATAGTATTCCATGGTGTATATGTGCCACATTTTCTTTATCCAGTCTATTATTGATGGGCATTTGAGTTGGTTCCAAGTCTTTCTATTGTGAACAGTGCCATAATAAACATATGTGTGCATATGTCTTTTTAACAGAATGATTTATAACCCTTTGGGTATATACCCAGTAATGGGATTGCTGGGTCAAATGGAATTTTTATTTTTAGATCCTTGAGGAATCACCACACTGCTTTCCACAATGGTTGAATTAATTTACACTCCCACCAACAGTATAAAAGCATTCCTATTTCTCCACATCATCTCCAGCATCTGTTGTCTCTTGATTTTTTAATGATTGCCCTTCTAACTGGTGTGAGGTGGTATCTCAGTGTGGTTTTGATTTGCATTTCTCTAATGACAGTTATGATGAACTTTTTTTCATATGTTTGTTGGCGGCATAAATGTCTTCTTTTGAAAAATGTCTGTTCATATCCTTTGCCCACTTTTTGATTTTTTTTTTCTTGTAAATTTGTTTAAGTTCTCCGTAGATTCTGGATATTAGCCCTTTGTCAGATGGGTAGATTGCAAAAATGTTTTCACATTCTGTTAGTTGCCGGTTCAGTCTATGGATAGTTTCTTTTGCTGTGCAGAAGCTTTTAAGTTTAATCAGATCCCATTTGTCTGTTTTGGCTTTTGTTGTCATTGCTTTTGGTGTTTTAATCATGAAGTCCTTGCCCATGCCTATGTCCTGGATGGTATTGCCTAGGTTTTCTTCTAGAGTTTTTATGGTATTAGGCCTCATGTTTAAATCTTTAATCCCTCTAGAGTTAATTTTTATATAAGGAGTAAGGAAGGGATTCAGTTTCAGCTTTCCGCATATGGCTAGCCTGTTTTCCCAGCACAATTTATTAAATAGGGAATCCTTACCCCATTGCTTGTCTTTGTCAGGTTTGTCAAAAACTGAAGGCATTCCCTTTGAAAACTGACACAAGACAATTGTGCTCTCTCTCACCACTCCTATTCAACACAGTATTGGAAATGCTGGCTAGGGCCATCAGACAAGACAAGGAAATAAAGCGTCTTCGAATAGGAAGAGAGGATGTCAAGTTGTCCCTGTTTACAGATGATATTATTGTATATTTAGAAAACCCCATTGTCTCAGCCCAAAATCTCCTTAAGATAAGCAACTTCAGCAAAGTCTCAGGATACAAAGTCAATGTGCAAAAATTGCAAGCATTCCTATACACCAATAATAGAGAACAGAGAACCAAATCATGAGTAAATGCCCATTTACAACTGCTGCAAAGAGAATAAAATACCTAGGAATACAACTAATAAGGGATGTGAAGGAACTCTTCAAGGAGAACTACAAACCACTGCTCAAGGAAATAAGAGAGGACACAAACAGATGGAAAAACATTCCATGCTCATGGTTAGGAAGAATCAATATCGTGGTATGTTCTTTTTTACGTTTTAATTGAAATATATCATCAATGTCTGTACCCAAACTTACTTTCTTCTATGATCTCTGCAGCTGTATATAGCTTTTCCTTCTTCCAGTTTACAATTTCAGTTTTACTAATATTTCTTTTGTGAAACATAGCTTTTCACTATGCCTGCAAGCATAAGCTTCTTGAGGGCAGGAACCATGATTTATTTTCTTTTCTTACAATGGCTAGCTATTAATAGGTGTGTAAAACATTCATGGATAAATGAATAAATGACAATTATTTAAAAATAAAATGATGGGTCCTAAAATTATTGGCCAGTTTATACTCACCCTAAAGCCCTTATGCTTTCATGGATGAGTAAAAACAATTTTCTATAGTATTCACTTCTTTTATTTCTGCCTCCTTTGTCTATACAGGCATAGAGGTATTACATAAGATGAGATCATGAAAACCTCACATAGTTCCTTGCTTTGTCATCAACTCATTCTTATTTTTAGCTATTAGATATCCTAAAGGACCAAGTGTAGATGGATTAACTTGACTGGCTGCCTTCATCTTAGTCTTCGATTTGTCACTCTGTTCATAATTTACATATCAATCACGGAAGGTTTGTATTTGAAATGTCTCTTAAATATGGCAGAACATACTTGTTTAAAACAAATGTGTTGCAAGAATGTCTCATAGGGCAGATTTCATTGCCACATTTAGAAGCAAATGCTCATACCCATATGTACTAGTTAATTCTTTCCCAATATGTTTTGCTTGTTTTTTTTTTTAAACTTTTCTGTGCACTGAACTTCAATTACAGAGGGTTTTTTAAAATTAATTTTTGTAATTTTTCCTGAAGAGTACTCCAACACAAAGAAAAAACAAGTTTTTTAACATCAATTTACACAATGCAATATTCAAATAGTTTTAAAACATTATGTAAATTGTTTTCATTTTTAATATATTAGTGTTTAAAGTTATTTTTATGAGAAATCATGCAGCTAGTGGAATCCTAGCTTTGGAAACAAACAGTTCTGGTTGTGAGTTTTGGTTTTATTATTTACTATCTTTGTGGCCTTGTTTGAGTTATTTAGTGTGTTAGGGTTCTTCAGAGAAACAGAACCAAAAAGGTGTGTGTGTGTGTGTGTGTGTGTGTGTGTGTGTGTGTGTGTGTGTATGTATGTGAAGATTTCTTTTAAGGAATTGGCTCACATGTTTATGAACAAATCCAAAATCTGCAGAGTGGGCCAGCAGGTTAGAGATCCAGGGAAGAGCCAAAGCTGCAGTTGGTCTGAAAGCTATCTGCTGGCAGAATTTCCTGTTACTCAAGGAAGTCAGTCTTTTGTTCTATTCAAGCCTTCAGTTGATTGGATGAGGTCTACCAATATTATGGAGGGCAATCTGCTTTACTCAAAATCTGTTGATTTAAATGTTAATCTCATCCAAAAATACCATCAGACAGACACCCAGAATAAAGATTTGATCACATATCTGGGCATAGTGACCCAGCCAAATTGACCCATACAATTTACCTATCACATTTAGACTTTCTGAACTTCTGTTTTCTTATTTTAAAATATGTAGAATAATGAACTGTCTTGTAGAACGTTTGTGAAAATTACATAAGGTAATGTATCAAATGTCTATTACATAGTATGCACTTGATAAATGTCAACAACATAAATTTTTTTGACCTCTTTCTCCTCCTCCTTCTTGTCTCCTATTCCTTATTCTTCCTGTTTTCCTGGAATAGAAATAAGATCCATGATTGTTTAGTGCATGGTGCAGAAAATTCATGTGTGCTTTAAAATACATCACAGAAGGGGCATATTATAGAAAAATGAAAGAAAATGACAGGTTTTTTTTTTTAATTAGTAAAGAAAATAGAGTCAATTAGAACTGCTCATTGTTTTGAAAACAATGTATTGAGTTGCTCACTATATTCTATATAGGAATTGCTACAAAGCTGTAAGAGGTTGGGTGACTTATCAGGGTGGTTACTTACTGGCAGAGCAAATAAAAGAGGATGTATTATGAGTGCAGAAAGAAAAATCTATGGAGTAGTATGGAGTCAAAATCAACGGAGCAAACCAAAAAATAGCAATAGCTCAGATTCAGAAGAAAATGAATCAGGAAAGAATCTTCAGTGCATACTCATTATTTATGATATGAATCCCAAGCATGTTATCATAGCATTTAGCATTTCTCATGACTTTACCCGCTACCAACCTTTGTAGACATTTTTCTTAACCTCTATGCCTTAGTTTTAGACTATATTTACACTGTTTTAGTTCTCTTCATGTGTGGTGTAATTTTATGCTTCCTTGCTTTAGCTTATATGATTTTCTTTGTCTTAAAAGCCATTCCTACCTTTCTTTCTCTGGCTTATTTGCATTTATTCTTCAAGATAGCTGAGTTATGTAACCAGGAAGCCTTCTCTGAAGCCCTAGGTCAGTTTAAGTGAATAGCTTCATTGCTTCTGAAACCATAGGTTTGTTTAAGTGAATAACTTCTATTGCTTCTAAGTTTTCATTATCAATCACTTTTGTATTTGTTTGTTGATGCATCTTGCCTTGTGATTCAGATGCTGTATCTCATTCATTTTACAAACCGTGAGGCTCAAACACAGAGCTTAGCATTGTTAGTGAACACTTGTTAAATGTAATGCAGGAATCTTTACCAAGGACAAAGGTTGCTTGTCTACCCCAGCTATCAGCCCAAGAACCATATTCTATACTTCTCTATATATCTTCTTATATGTGTGTACTTATGCTTTATGATCATTTTGACTTTCAGTTCCTCCTTTGTTAGGGTTCTTGGTTACCTGGTATTATATTTCTGCTTTATGTCACATCTGTTATGGAATTTAACTTTTCTTTATATCTCCAAGAAAATGTTCACAGTCCCACACAGTACTGTGTGTTTCTATGTGTGTGTGTGTGTGTGTGTGTGTGTGTGTGTGTGTAGCAGCCTTAATGGAAGGATGGAAATTTCTTTAAAATTACAGAAGTAAACATGACTTAAAATTAGTTCTCTATGGCTACTTTACCATGTTTCTGAATGATTCCCTATCCATTTCAAAGTCTCTCCTCAATTCACAGAATAATTCATTTGCCTTCAGCAGCTTGGGGCATTCTTGTTTCTAACCTTTTGAGGTCCAAAGTTAGGTGACTTTTCAAACCTGCTATGCCTCAATATCTTGCATTTGCTCTATTCCCTTTAATTTTCCTTGAAAACTGGTCTATTATTATCTAATCTAATTATTACCAGCAAGGAACAACCAATGTGTATTAATATATATTTTTAAATCATATCTACTAGAGTTATAAGTTCAATCAAGTCCATGGTTTTCTTCCAAGTTCTCAATGTTGACGGTTTTACTTTATAACATAACAATTTTTCCAGCCCACTAGATCCATTTTCACACTGCCTTATAGCTAAACTGTGGACACATGTTTGAGAATTTTGTTACGAGAAAATCCAACTTTAAATAGCCATATTTGCATTGGTGAACATAGGCTTGACTTCTGTAACAAATAGATTCCAAAATACATAATGGTGCAAATATAAGCAAAAGTTATTTCTTGCTCATATAGCAGTCCAAGGCAGGTAAGTATTCATTCTACATGATGATTCAGGGTTCTAGTCTTCTTCCATTTTCCATCTCAGTGCCTCCCCTGTTTCTGTCATCATAAATGGTATAAGGAGAACAATTAGAAGAGGTAGCACATCTACTTCTTAAAAGCCTTAAACTAGAAATATTGTATATCATTTCTTTTTTTTTTTTTAAATAGACCATTTTAACTTTAATGTTAATAAATTGCATCACATTGACATGTTTCCAGTTTATTTACTTCCTGTCTTATTCTGCAAAAGAATTGAATTGACAAATGAAAATACATACAATGCAAGAAGCTAAACAGTTAAAGGCAATGAAACAGAATATAAAGTCAGGTAAATAAGGCCAGTGGCAAAATTAATGTACAAAAATATGGCATATGTGTCTCAGTGATTGCTAGAAGTAGCCTGGGAGTTTGGTTCTAAACCTCTTGCAGGCCAAAGCAAAGAAGTAAATACAATTAGCTCTAGGATTTAGTATCCTTATGATAAAAATGAGCCAACTGGGAAGGAGCAGCACTGCATTTCTTAACGCTGAGATTTAATGGGAATTCTCCTTGGTGGTCAAACAGAGGACATATATGCAATGACTTGCAAACTTTTTTGAGCGGCTTACATTAATTAAATACATTGTTTTGTCCAGGTAAACAAACACACACCCCTTCACATAGCACATACATACACCACGAAAACAGATTTTTTTCTCATCACATATAATATAGTCTGATATTTTCTGTACTATTTTATTTTTTAAAAAACTTTGCTTGTGGTCTGATTTTGAAAAAAATGAAGCATACTTATTGTTCCACATTCTCTCCACAGCAAACTTAATTACAAATTTCAAAACGTTGTTGCTTCATTCACACACTAAATTATAATTCAGTCATTACAAGACCATTATACATTGAAACATGAATAACTCATTTCATTCCTACTGCCTAGGTATTCTTTTTTTTTAATTTTTCTTTTTCAGTGATGACCTTTTTTTTTTTTAATATATACTTTTTATTGCATTTTAGGTTTGGGGGTACATGTGAAGAACATGCAAGATTGTTACATAGGTACACACATGGCAGTGTGATTTGCTGCCTTCCTCCCCATCATCTGTATCTGTTATTTCTCCCCATGCTATCCCTCCCCAACTCCCCACCCCCCGCTTTCCCTCCCCTTTTTCCCCCCAACAGACCCCAGTGTGAGATGCTCCCCTCCCTGTGTCCATGTGTTCTCATTGTTCAACACCCGTCTATGAGTGAGAATATGCGGTGTTTGGTTTTCTGTTCCTGTGTCAGTTTGCTGAGAATGATGGCTTCCAGGTTCATCCATGTCCCTACAAAGGATGCAAACTCATCGTTTTTG